>ML098088.1:0-22850 GCA_003697995.1 Taxidea taxus jeffersonii | reverse complement strand
CCAAAGGTGACAGTGAAGGGTTTTTGTTGGTTCGTGGGATGAGGGAGGGAGAATTACTGTTAGGAACTCATGGAGCTTTAAATATTTAAAGCATCTCATTTTTTTCAGTTATCATTACAGATGATCAGTCACCACTTACTTGGCGACTGGCTGTTTAGTCCTTTCGAGTACCCTATCAGTTTTTTGTAATAGCTCTACTGAAGTATAATTGACAAACAGTACACCGTGCATATTTAAAGTGTACAGTTTGGTAAATTTAGACATATGTATACAATCATGATACCATCACCACAATCAAGATCATGAACATATCCATCACTCCCAAATGTTTCCTTACATCCTTTTGTAATCCTTCCCCTCACTCTCCACCACTCCCCATCCCTGGGTAATAACAAATCTGCTTTCTGTCACAATAGGTTAAATTTCATTTCTCAGAGTGCTTTGTACGTGGAAATATAGAATATATATATATACACATATATATATATATGCTTTTATACAGGCTTTATTTCTTAGCACTATTATTTTGATATTCATTCATGATACTACCTCTATTAATAGTCCCTTATAAGATATGTGATTTGCAAATATTTTCTCCCAGTCTTAGCTTGTCTTTACATTCTCTTTAAGATATCTTTCTAAAATTAGGTTTTAATTTGGATGAAGTCCAGTTTCTCAATTTTTTTCTTTTTTATATCAAGTTCTCATTGTCATACCTAAGAAATCTTTGCTTAATCGAAGGGCACAAAGATTTTTCTCCTGATTTTTCTACTGACACTTTTAAAGTTTTAGACTTACATTTAGGTCTACAATCCATTTCCAGTTAACTTTTATATAGGGCGTGAAGTACAGATCAAAGCTCATTCTCTCTCACACACACATATGGATGTCCATTTGCTCCAGCATCATTTGTTGAAGACTGTCCTTTCTCTGCTGAATTGCCTTTGCAACTTTGTTGAAAATCAGCTGATCATGTTTTTATGGGTCTATTTCTGGGCTCTCTATTCTGTTCTATTTATCTATTTCTGCCTTTATACCAATAACACATTGTCATATTAAGTCTTTGAAGTCAAGTCCTATAAGTCTTAAAGCTTTGTTTTTCCATTTCAAAGTTGTTTTGGC
Organism: Taxidea taxus jeffersonii; assembly: GCA_003697995.1. NCBI lineage: Eukaryota > Metazoa > Chordata > Mammalia > Carnivora > Mustelidae > Taxidea > Taxidea taxus. The sequence continues at coordinate 21,728 of ML098088.1, read as the reverse complement.
TATTCTAGGGTCTTTTGAATTTCCATATGCATTTTAAAACTACATTGAATGTATGGTGATCAATGAGGAAGAAACTGGTTTCAACAATAGCTTTCAATTTTTTAGGTTTTCTTTGATTTTCTCAGCAATTAAGTTTTCAGTGTACAGGCTTTGCACATGTTTTGTTAGATTTATCCCTAATTGTTTCATATATTTGATGCTATCATCATCGTATTTTAATTTCGATTTTAATTGTTATTAATATATAGAAATATTATAATTTATTTTGTATATTGATCTTATATCATCAAACATTGCTATACTTACTTATTGGTTCTAGTAGCTTTTTTGTAGATGTCATATATTTTTTACATTGTCATCTATGAATTAAGAAAGTTTTACATCTTCCTTTCAAATTTGGATCTCTTTCCCTACCATGCTTTATCAGACTGGCTAGAACCAGCAATACAATGTTGAATAGAACTATAAATGTGGGTATCTTTCCCCTGCTCGCAATCTTAGTGGGGAAGGCATTCAGACTTTTACCATAAGATATAATGTTACATGTAGGATCTTTCCAATATACTCTTTAGCAGATTGAAAGTGTTCCCTTTATTTTTTCTAGTTTGCTTTGAATTTTTATCAGGAATAGATGTTCAATTTTGTCAAATCATTTCTCTGCATTTATTGAGATAATCATGTTGCTTTTTCCTTTTTGATCTGCTGAAATAGTGAATTATACTGATTGATTTTTGAATGTTAAACCAACCTAACATTGCTGGGATAAATTGCACTTGGTCATAATGTACCATAGTTTTTTATATATCTTTGGATTCAATTTTCCTAAATTATTGTAAGAAATTTTGTGTCTGTACTCCTGAAAGATATTCTGCAATGGTAATGTTTGACTCATAAAATGAGTTAGAGAAACTCGTGAAAAGAGTTTCAAATTTCTGGAAGAATTTGTGTAGAACTGGTTTTATTTATTCCTTAAACGTTTGGTAGAAATCACCAGGGAGACTATCTGGCCTAGGAATTTTCTTTGTGAGGAGATTTCTAACACAAATATAATTTTATAAATCGAGATAGGACTAGTCAGATCATCCATTTCTTCTTCAGTGAGCTTTGATAGTTTGTATATTTCAAAGGAATTACCAAAAATGTGCTGGGGGCTTTGCCACAGATGAGCTTTCTAAAATCACTTTTTCACCTCATTTTGCCTAGAAACAAAAGGAAAAGTAGATGAGTTTCAAAGCCATGAAACATAGAATTAAAGACAGAAACACTAGACCACTCCTTTGCTTATGGGCTTTGGCTGAGGCCAAAAAGTTTGAACTGGAGTTTGAACTTCACTTGTGACATATACTGCTGTATTTTTTTTAAGCATGATTCTTTTTAAAGTCTGTTCCCACCAACCAAGTAGACTACTTGACTAGCTTCTATTTTCTGTATATGAGAAAGTATTAGGTCTGTTTCTCCTAATTTTAGAAATGCAGGCATACGTGACAAGTTGGTTTGTCTTGTTCACCCTGCAAGCAAAATTAAAATTAGCTTCTGAAAGGATTTACAGCTTAAAATAGCAGCCATAAAATTAGGTAAAAGTAACATGCTGTTCTTGGCAAATGAAGACAGAGATCCTGATCTGCTGCTACTTACTGGGTTTGGGGGGAGGGGATTTCCCTCTCATTTTCCTTCTAGTCATGAGGGATGGATTTGCTACAAGCCATTCTTTTTTCCTGGTTCAGGTCCTCCTCCCCATGTCATCTTTCCTCATCTCTGAGCAAGGCAAAACACCTTTAGCCTCATCTATACCAGTGGGCCTTAGAGACATCAGTTAAATATCTAGCTACATATTATCTTTATGGAAAGAGCCTGTATTTGTCTCCTTCTCATAGTTCCTAATGCTGGTGAACTCCACACGGACTTACTGTCCCTCTTAGCTGGGCATTTGTTAGACTCCCTTCCCCTTCAAGTGTCCTTGATCATTTGGACTCTATAACAGATGAGTTAGTCTTTCAGAATATTTCCAACAAGATGCAGCCTCTGTCCTGAAAGACCCAATCCTTCCTATTTCTGTAGGTTCAAATCTTAGAGAGCTTATCAATTCTTCCATTCTAACTTAGGCTCCCAGTTAGAAACCCTAAAGGATTTTGTTTTCAAATCCTTGGGATGATTTTCCTAAATACATATTATAAATGAATGATAAGTCTCTGGGCCAAACCACTAAAGCCCATGACACTGTATACCTAAAGTCTAATAGCAAGAGTAGGCTTACACAAAGTTGAAGGACATGCAGCCCCACCATGCATTGCATAGCCGAGGAAACAGACTCAACCTGCTGTTGAGTGCCTAATCAATCAAAATAATCTTGCATATTATTATTAAAAACTGTCATCACAATTTATCTGAAGTTGTCAAAAGGGAAAGCTATCAGAGTGGGCAATGAATACCATCAAAATTATGCTATTGTTGGAAATGAGAGAAGGTGACATTTAAGAAAGGATGTGTGGGGGCACCTGGGTGGCTCAGTGGGTTAAAGCCTTTGCCTTCGGCTCGGGTTATGATCTCAGGGTTCTGGGATCAAGCCCTGCATCGGGCTCTCTGCTCAGCGGGAAGCCTGCTTCCTCCTCTCCCTCTGCCTAATTCTCTGCCTACTTGTGATCTCTGTCTGTCAAATAAATAAAATCTTTAAAAAAAGAAAGGATGTGTGACTGTATCATATATGAATTATATCTCAATAATATTGTTACAAGATGGGATCGGGAGGGAGACAAACCAAAAGAGACTCTTAATGTCATAAAACAAACTGAGGGGGGTGGGAGGGAGAGGGGTTGGGAGAGGGTTACATTACATGTTTAAATAAAGCTTAGATAAAAAAAATGAAAAAAAATTGTTACAAGAAAGAAAAAGAAAGGATATGACTAGAATTTCCAGATAAATGGCTGGAATATGAGAAATATTCCAAGGAAATGGATCCTTTGATTAATAGACCTCTACGAGTAGAATATTCGAGGTGATAGGTGGGTCTGCAATGGTAGGTTGAGCCTGATTTAGAAGAGCCCTTAAAGGTCATACCTGGATTTTGAATTTCACAACTTTTCAGGTAAGAAGGAGTTATTGAAGTCTCTTAAGAGAATACAGAATATAACATAGCATCTAAGTTTTGAAAATATCTCTTTACCTTTTCCAATTATACTTCTAACTTTCTTCTTTTGATTACAGTTATCTCCTTCATTATGTTTTAAGTTCTTTGAGTGCAGTAAATATTGCATTGTTTTCTAAATATTTTCTTTTTCCATAGCGTCCAACATGGTGCCTTGATATACAGCAGATGTGCATTAAAGGTTGTCCTCAAATCAGTGAAGTGGATTTGGTGTAAGAAAGCCTTGGTTCTAGTCTTGTCTCTTTTTGGCCATGCCCCTCTATTTAATTGTCTTAGATCCACTCACTGCTCCCCACCCAACCTCCATGACCCTTGTTCAGACCACCATCACTGCAACAGTCTCTTAATTGGTCTCCCACCCCACTATCCACCCTCCTGTCCATTATCCTTAGTGCCATTAGAACATTTTTTCTCAAATATCAATCTGATCAAGTTATTCCCTACTTAAAATTATTCAGTGACTTCTTACTGTTCTGAGGATAAAAAATCCAACCTCCCTAACACTGCCAATGAGATTCTGCATGGGCAGGCATTTCCCTGCCTGTACACCATCATCTCATGTCACTGCCCCCTCTACATTCTTGTTTCAGTCACTCTGGCTTTCTTTAAAGTCTCCCCTATGTGCCATACTCTCTTTCACCACAGGGCATATGCCTATATTGTCTCCTCTGCCTGGAAGATTCCCTGCCTCATTCCTGTCCATTGACTTAGTCTATGCCACCTCATTCTTCAGACCTCAGTTAAACTATACTTCCTTAGATAAACCTTTGCTGATCCTACCATGGAAGCCAAGTGCCCCTGATACATGCCCTCATGTCCTTCTGTTGGTGTCCTTTGTATCATATGGCACAATTTTAATTAAAAGATTATAATTTACTCACCCAATGTTTGTCTCCTCTACAAGATTACACAACAAAGAAGCGCGTCTATTTTATTGAATGGTATACTCCCAGGGTATAATCCAGTGCCTGGCACAAAGTAGGCAGGCATTCAATAAGTCTTTTTTGAATGAAAGAATGATGTTTATGTCTTAATGATTTAAATATTGTAAAGTTTCCTAGTACCATGTGTTTCTCTATCACAGTTTTCACAATTATTATTCTTTAAATATTTGTATAATTGATCTGTATTCCATATGAGAATGTAAGCACCATGATGGCAGGGACTATATTGATTTTTAAAACTGAGTTATAGTTTACAAACAATGAAAGGTACAGATTATAATCATATACTTTCAGACACCCGGGTGGCTCTGTTGGTTAAACATCAGACTCTTGACTGTGGCTCAGATCGTGATCTCAGGGTTGTGAGATGGAGCCCCGCATCGAGCTCCAAGCTCGGCAGGGAGTCTGCTGGAGATTCTCCTCCTCTCCCTCTGCCCCTCACCCCTTGCTTGTGTGCCTGTGCATGCACACACTGTCTCTTTCTAAAAATAAATACATCTTTAAACATGTTTAAAATATATACTTTCATGAGTTTTGACAAATGTGTACACTCATACATATCATTCCAAACAAAATATAGAACATTTCTGACACCCCAGAAAGTACCCTTTTACCTCTCAGTCACCTCCCTACCCCCCCCCCCCCCCACACACACCACAGAGGTAACTGCTATAATGATTTGGGTTATCTTGGACTTGCTTTGTGTTTTAGAGCCTTGTTAAAGTGGACTCATACTAAATGTGCTCTTATGTGTCTGGCTTCTCTAATGTCTGTGAGATTCATCCACGCAGTTACATGTATTGATAGTTGGTTCATTATTTTTCCCTGAGTAGTGTCCCATTGTACAAATATACTACAGTTTGTTTATCCATTCACCCATTGGTCTCTTTCCACTTTGGGGTTATTATGAATAAAGCTCTATGAGCATTCCTGTACAAGTCATATTCAATGTTTTTATCATCATATCCCCCCCACCTAGCACAGTGCCTGACACTCAATAAATATTCGTTGAGCAAATGAATAAATCTAATCCTCACATTGTCAGTTATAACTCTACCTTTCCTTCCTAATTGGATATTAGGATGCAAATGAGGAAGAGTGACCCAATTACAGGAACTCCAATACCCTTTGAATTTTCTAAAAAGTAAGCTGCAGAGTTTGTACTTTAAATATTATTAATAGCAATGCCTTTAACACACCTCACAACCAAACTTGCCACACAAGTGTGTGATGTATGTGCCCCCAGTAGGATTTCCAGATTAAAAAATAGGACAGAGTTAAATTTAATTTTCAGATAAACAACAAATGGGTTTTTCATATAAGGGTGTCCCAAATATTATATGGAACATATTTATGCTAATTTGGGACACACTTATAAAAAGTGTTTCCTTGTTTTTCTGAAATTTAAATTTAATTCAGCTGTCTGCATTTTTGTTTGCTAAATCTAGTCCCCCTCTATGTGAACTGTGGAACTTCTCATCCTTAGGCCCTTTCCAGCCTTAAAGCTTAAAGATTCCTCACCTGCTCCCAGTGACTGGCCCTAGGAAATACTGTTTTTTCATAGTTGCTCAGTAAGTACTTACTGGAAAGGGAGAGGGAGGCTTCTACTTTAAGAATATGGGCAACATTTAGTTCATCTATTTGTGTGTTAAGCATTTGCTTAACAAATTCATTTTAAGGTCTCATTGAATAGTACGTCCCCATGGGTCCTGGTTCATTCTGGCTGGCTAGGGCTTTTCCAAGTGAAATCTAGCATGGCTGTTCTCCCCACCCCCTGTCCCCATCAGTTATGTTTGTGGATGTGTGTGAACACAGACAGATGTCAGAGGGAAATGCCTTCCTGAACTGCTCAGTAATGTCTGGTATCGGCATCATCCTTAAAATAAAGTGTGGGTGACAAGTTCCACCTGGTAAGGAGCCAGCTCCCACAATTACTTCCTTCTTTCTCCAGAGCTTTTCATTCATAAACTCAGAGGGAGCTGTTCTTAAAAAGCAAATGCACATTAAACATGGGACAAGACTCAGCTTGGTTTAATGTGCATATGTGCATAAATTTCAATGAACAGGTTCTGTTTTAAAATTGCTCAAAGTAAAGTCAAACTCTCTGTATTATTAGCCTGAGGTTTGGAAACCTAGACAGATGCTAAAGGGACGTGGCTTAGTGGAAAATGCATCATTATCATGAATGTGGCCGCAGGAATAGATCTGATCCAGCCAAAGAGGTCTCTCTGGGTTTCTGGGCCCTGAGACCACCCGCAACTGCTAAAATGGCACCTTGGTATCTTGTATCACTTTTCCCTTTTAGAATTTTAGCTGTGCACTGAAAAGAGAAGCCCTGACTTTGAGTCTTTGCTTTGTAATTTAACCAACAAAAGACACCAGCTCTCTGAGATTCAGGTTTGTGTGTGGTTTTTTTATCTGAAAAAATGGACATATAAAAATTCTTCTTTTGTATGTTCCAAAAAGATTTATGAGAATCATATATAAAACTTGTTTAGAAAGTATAGAAATGGCACAAGTAATATTGTAAGGTAAGTAAACCAAAGTAGACTTAAAAAATGCAAAAGAAGAAAAAGGGCACCACTCTCTTGACTTTGATCTTTTTTTTCCAGACTTCTCAATTTCAGGCTGATTCCTGGAACTAGTGGCAGTGGGTCTGATGGAAAACAAAAACAAAAAAAACAAGAGACAGAGAGTGAGGATACCAGAATTTTTAGCCCACCTCTGACACTGACCTGCCAATATGGAGGAAGTCACTAACAGCTGGGCCTCCATTTCCTCATCTTGAAAATGAGGAAATGTGGAAATGAGGAAATGAGGAAACAGGGGCCCACTCAATCCCTGAGTGGGCCGTGTTAGGTTGGTAGGCATAGTACTAGATATTGTAACTATAAAAAATACCAGCTAACATATGTTGAGTATACAGATATGCCAGGCATTTTGCTAGGGACATTATCTCTAACCTCATAAAACCCCACAAAGTAAAATTTTATCCCTATTTTATAGTTCTCAACATCGAGGCTTAGAGGGTTGGTTTTAAATTGATTTGCCTTATGATGAATAAACCAAAGTCTTCAATCTCCACAGAACTGTCTAGGAGGATAGTGAAAGATATAAAGAAATCGTTGTAATATTGTGTATGGGTGTATGTTCCTACACATACCTGTGCATCTGAAATATCCATTTTAGACTCATGGTAGGAAATCAGATGAGATTGGGTGTGAAAGTTATTTTGAAGAAACCTTAAGTTATCAAAGAGGAATTGTTCTCTTACATTATATGAAATAAGGATTGAGCAACCATTTTGACCATTTACTGAGCTACTTCAAGGAGAATTTATTCTATTCCATTCTATCTCATTTTGTTCTATGTAGAGTAGTAATAGGCCCCAGCCCCTCCATGGCATCACCTCTTCTTTCTTCTGAGATTTCATCACAACTTGAAAACCCACAAATTTCTTCAACTTCGCTAGAATCCATCATCCATCGATTCTACTACCTTTTTCACTGCCTCTTACCCACTTTCTGCCTGTGTTCACTTCCATCCTTAGGAAGCCTAGATTCCATGGTCCACCATTATAATTCCTTTCTTCTGTACAACAGTGAATCTCTTGCCTTTCTTGTCCTTTATCACTCTTACATAACAACCCAAATGTGATTACACCCGATATTTCTGCTAATCTTTATCTGTACCCACATGGCTGAACAAGGCTAAGGAAAACATCACAGTGTTGGTAACTGGTGTTTTTTAAGTTCATGACCGCTAACCTCAAGTGGGCCCTTAGAGCTGCCTTGCAGTTCTACCATGTTTCCTTGGTTCTCCTTCCTGAAATTGCTATAGTCCAGATTACCACATTGTTAAATCTGCTGGTATGTTCTCATCCTGCGTTTTACTTGACTTATCAACAATTTAGCACAGTTTGTCATTCTTTCCCGGCATTTTATCCCTTGGTAGAATCATCTAGTCTTGTGGCTTTATATAGATATCAATGGTGGCAGAGACAGTGCTCACCAGATAATCCCTGCTCTCTCCTACTTTCCATGCTCTTAGGTCATCCACCATGTCTAATTCTTGAAAACAGCACTATGAGCGCAGTAGGGAGAAATTCAGAGAAAGTATTACCATCTGAGGAAATGGAGTTGCTACACAGAAGCAGCTTCAAAATCCAAGTCACTTCTGAAAAAAAAAAGTCACTAAGGAGACCTGACTATCCCTCATTGAATCATGACATGAAAAAAAATAAACCTTAGCTGTTTTAAACCACTGAGATTTGGGGTTTGTTACTACAACAGAGTCAAGTCTGTACTGGCCAAAGCACTACACATACAAGTTCAAGCTATCCATTCTCCCTGGGATTCCAGATTCCATAGCTAGCTGACCTACAGAATCTACTAGCTATCCAATGTCTACACTTAGATGTCTACTACACATCTCAAAACCAGAATTCTCAAATGTATTTTTTAAGATTTTATTTATCTGAGAGAGAGAGAGCACACAAGTGGATGGTGGTGGGGAGCAAAGGGAGAAGGAGAAGCAGCCTCACCACTGAGCAGGGAGCCTAACTTGGGGCTTTATCCCAGGACCCTGAGATCATGACCTTAGCTGAAGGCAGATGCTTCACTGAGTCGCCCAGGTGCCCTCAAAACCAGAATTCTTGGCTTTCCCCCTCAAAGCTCCTCCTCCAACAGGGGATGTCACCCCTTGTCTCAAAACCATTTTTTAAAGTTTTTCTTTATATTCCAATTAGTGAATATACAGTGAAATATGAGTTTCAGGTGTACAATATAGTACAACACTTCCATACATCACCCTGTGCTCATCAGGATAAGTGCCCTCCTTAATCCCCACCACCTAGTTCCCCCATTCCCCCACCCACCTCCCCTCTGGTAACCATCAGTTTGTTCTCTAGAGTTAAGAGAAAGTCTCTTTCTTGATTTGTCTCTCTGCCTCTCTTTTTTTCCCTTTGCTCATTTGTTTCCAAAGGCGAAGTTCTTACAGTGGCCTCTAAAATCTTTCACAATCTGGCTCCTGCTACATCTTGGACCTCATCATTATTTCTATTCCCTTTACTCTATCCCAGCACTCTGGCCTCCGTGATGCTCAACCAAAACATCAAGCATGTTCTCTCATCTCCCGCCTTTGCTCTTACTCTTCCCTTGGCCTGGAAAGCTCTTACCCCAGATTAACTGCTTAGCTCCCTCCCTCATTTTCTCTAGCAGGGGTCCTCAAACTTTTCCAGACAGCAAAATCGCCCAAAGACAGATTGTTGGGCCCAACTCTGAAGTTTATGATTGATTAGGTCTAGGAGGGAGCAGTAATTTCTCACAGTTTCCAGAGCTAATGACACTGGCCCAAGGAACCTGCTTGAAGAAACACTATTCTCTGCTCAGAAGTCACCAGATCAGAGTGCCTGGGTGGCTCAGTCAGTTAAGCAGCTGACTTCAGCTCAGGTCATGATCTTGGGGTCCTGGGGTCCTAGGATCCCCCTCACTCATGATTTCTGTCTCTCGCTATCTCCCAAATTAAAAAAAAAAAAGTTACTGTATGACCAAAGCCTTCCCTGACTTCCCTATATAAAGTGACAACCTGACTCCAACACTTTGTGTCCTTCTTACTCTGCTTTGTTTTCTCTTTGTCTTCCCCTCTGGATTGCAAACACCATGAGAGCAGGGATTTGGTTTCACTTGTGGCTGTATGATACGGGGACCCTAGCTCCCATGCCTAGCATGGTACCTAACACAGAGTAGATGCTTAATACATATTTGTTGACTAAATGGTCAGAATAAAATGTTACACAGCCAGCTTTCTGTGACATAAGCTGCTGGAGGAATTGCTCACAAAAATAACTCACTTTTGGGTGCCTGGGTGGCTCAGTTGGTTAAGCGTCTGCATTCGGCTCATTTCGTGATCTTGGGGTCCTGGGATCAAGCCCTGCATCGGGCTCCTCACTCAGCAGGAAGCCTGCTTCTCCCTTTCCCTCTGCCTGCCATTACCCCTGCTTGTGCTCTCTCTCTCAAATAAATAAATAAAAACTTTTAAAAAATTAAAATAAAAAAATAAGAAAAAGAATAACTCACTTTTGACAACTATTCATTCACTCCAGCTAAGCTGCTTTTCCATTCTTACATTACATCTCTTGCTTCCTGGGTTACCTTGTGTGTCATTGTCATCCCTGCCACCACTCCTGACAGAAAGCACTGGCAATGCCAGGAAAAACCAACTGGCTTCTGGAAGGGACACTGTGATGTAAATCAAGATGTATTTCAGGAAACCAAAGGGTAAGGAGAATCCCAAGCAGAGCCGGTCTAACACTGGGAACTCTGTTGTCTTGAGAGCAATTATTTCACAACCCTTTACTGAGTACCAGCTTGTGCAAGGGCTACAGAGAAGAAGAAAACAGAGTTCTCTTTCCAGTCTGATGGCAGAACCAAACAGATTGAGTCAAATATGGCAAATCACCATTAGCAGAGAGAGGGGAGTAAGAACTTCTGCCCAAAATCGCTGAGAGGGAAAAATTGGCGCTGGGCAAGGGACAGGGTTGGGAGGGGATGGGTCTTCACCAAGATGATGGTGTTTGAGCTGGGTTTTGAAGAATCTGTAGAAGTTTGGTTTGTGATAAATGTGAAAACGGAGTAGGGAAGGCATTTTGGACACGGGAACCAGCATCAGCAAATGAATAGATGTGATACTGGTGATAGATAGATACTGATGCTATTAAAAATACTATATGATCAGTTATATGCGGACATCAACAAATCCAAATGGATGTCCTAACCAAGCTGAGAGGATATCAGCCATAGACAAACTGGCATGGATATATAATCCCATCCCACTTGACTCTCGCTCCAGAGAGAGGCCGGGGTGTTATGCTGAAGAGTGTGGCATAGCTAATATCCACATAATAATATTAGCTGACGCCGAGTGCTTACCATGAGCCAAGCACTGTACTTTGCATGCTTTATCTTAGTTAATCCTCCAGTCAACCCCTAGATGGTAGATATTGTTGCCATCTCCATTTGACATTTTAAGTTACTTGTCTCAGATCAGTCCCAACTATGCTGGGATTTAAGTCTCTACAGATTGACTCCGGAGTTTATATGCTTATCCAAGGCATACTGGCCTCAAGTAATGGCTAGAACATAGGTCGTCCCTCTTAACGCTGTGGGAATATACAAAGAGGTAAAATAGATTGACCTTTCCTTATCAACATTATTGTTTGGTTGAGGAAACAAGACGCTCAACCATGCAACCTCAGAAACATTGCAAGTACTGTCCCGCAGCAACATGTGACACTTGCCCGGTGGGTGGGCCTGCTGACTCATTTTGCTGAGCTAGAGTGCCCATAGAAGAAATGGAGCTTGAACTTGGCTTTGAGAGGTATGGAATAGGGGGAAGAATGTGGAATTGGAAAGGAAGTGTTAGTTAGGATTCACTTGCTAACAGTGTGACCTGGACCAAAGTTCTTTCCTTCATGGTTCTTATCTGGAAAATGAGTGACGTGGATTAGACTTCTTACCAGAAGTACCCTACCCCTAGGAGGTATTTTGGAAATTGTGAGGTCAGTTTTGGTTGTGAAAATAATTGGGGGGGTGGCTCTTAGGTAGGAACCAGGAATGATAGGTGTTCCGCACACTATGAAGAATTGTCTTGTATCTTGCCCGACCTTTAGAAGACCTCTAGACATTCATGGACGTGAGAACTCTGTTTATAATTATCTGAGCCTAGAACATAACCCCATTTTACATCTTGAAATGAACTTTTTTTCATGGCTTCATTTTTACTGAGTAAAACTACCCAAAAAACAGAGGAAATATTGAGCTTTTTTTTTTTTTTTGAAGAACTTTACCATGCATTATTAACATGGTGATAGCAACTGCATTCATGGTACTTGAGTCACTGATACCACATCCCAGGGTCATTCTACTTCATCAGGCTATCCCGTTCATGGTGATCTTGCACTGAGCTGCTAGCTTCTGACAACTTCACATCTTCTAACATAGCAATGTGTGAGCATTTATAGATGGAAATACATATTGTTGCATTATAAGTGCCTTTCGTTTCTGCTTTGCAAGACAGTTATGGCATAATATGTGCTTTTGAAAGTACTGTTTACATCTTTATTATCACTGATTCCAATGAATTTCTTTTCAGTATAGCAAGAGAGAACAATAAATACTTATAGTTAAAGAAAAAAAGGTAGAATGAAGAACGACTGTATTGGATAACCTCTCAGTGCCTTTGCAGTTCAAATTTTCTGTGGATGTAAGGAGGGGGGTGGGTTTGGAGAGGAAGCAGAGAGCATTCCAGGATGGGAATGGTATCAGGGATGTGGCCTGGTGGAACAGGGGTTGGAGGATCCCCAGACAAGCCAGAAGAAGGAAGAAACTTCCTTAGAGCCTGGTCCTGTCATGTTCCCTGGAAGCCACTCCTTTCATTCCTCCTGCCCTCACTGTAATTGAAGACTCCTGGGGGAACTGCCAGGGCCAGAATGACAGGAAATTGCCTTGTGGCCAGTGGGGCTTCTCTGGTTACTTCCCTCTGTGACCAAGGGATGTGATGGCTTCCTGTCTGTTAGCTGGGTGTCTTTGCGTCCTTGTTCTGCCAAGTTCCCAAGAAACCTTAGCTTCTGTTCCTTCCATTTTTGCCCAGCTCCTTTGCTTGGGATTTTATCCCCTGTCTTATCCAGTTCTCTTGCTCTATACAAGTGATCTGGAAATGTTGGGCCCGTGACCAACACATTTTGTAGGACACCCAAAATGCATTGTTTGGAAGTAAGCCAGAGCTCCAAATGGATATCCAAACAGCTCTGGCCATGCCTGTTGTGTCCTCTCCCTTGAAGAGGGGTAACTTGTATCATTCAGTAACACAATTGTTTTTCTCATTACTAATTATATATGCTCACTGAAGACAGCTTGGGAAATACAGAAATATGTGTAAAAGCAAATACAGTATCTGTTACCACCCAAGAAATATAGTACTTGGCAGGAGACAAGGGTGACAGCATGAATGAAGGTTAAATTCGGTGCTGGTCTGTTGCCACCCCTCCAACCACTTCTTCCTCCCACAGCCCCTCTTAATCTCACCCTTATGGAACTTGCCTGTCCTGTATACCATAAATGGAAGGGAAACTGGGAAGTGTACAGTAACACTTACCATGTCAAAGGCATATAAGTGATAAAATATCTCATATCAAGAAGGTGTTTGGAATCTAAAACAGCAATATTTTGTCAGAGCTCTACTACCACTACCTTATTCTTGATGTGTTGTGGTGATAAAGTGTTGTGAGAATGTCTAAAGAGATAAGAGACCATCTGAGAAGTTCACAGTGCTCCCTGGGAATTAGGAAAAGACTCACAGTACAAAGAGGCAAGAATGTTTAAGTAAGTACAAAGCAGGGCTCATAAATATGCCTTTCTCTTTTGAGGGGAAAAAAAAAGAATAGCCTACATTAAACAAAAAATTTGGGTGATACTAAATTCATCCCAGAGATCAAGTTCTTGTTATAGATAATAGTTGGAATTTATGTTTTGCTTCTCCTCCCCTCCCCAGGTGGATAGGGTCAGAATGGAGAGTCCTTATTTTTGAGCCATTGCATTGAGACTCTGGGAGACAGAGGACTTAGAAAACTAAGGTATAAGGGTTAAGGTCAGAGCTTTGGAGTTAGTTAGACCTGGGTTCAAATCCCAGCTCCACTCAGATGGTCATCAAAACTTTCTTTGTGCTATCTGCTCTCTTCGACATTGGGGATATAACATTGGACAATATAGATAAGGTTGCTGTTTATATGGAGCTTACATTCTAGTTGGGGGGGGGAATGTTTAATGTTGAAAGGAGAACACAGTGATATGATTGGAAGTAACTGGGGACTGCCTTAGGTTAAGTAGTCAGGAAAGGTCTCTCTGAGACTAAACAATTGAACTATGACCTGGATGATAAAAAGAGGCCAGCAATAAAACAAAACAAAAACAAAACAAAACAAAACAAAAACTTCTAGGGGAAGAACATTCCAGGCAGAAGTAACAGCAAGGGCGAAGGCCCTGAGGCAGGAACAAGCTTAAGTTTTTATACAACAAAATACCAGTGTCATTGAAGCAGAGTGAGCCAGGGAGAGAGGGAAGAGATGAGATTAGAGAGGTCAATACAGGTCAGGTCACACAGGGGCTTTGTAAAAATTCAGCTAGTAATCATAGTCATCATCATCAAGCAGATAAGAAAAAAAGGAAGTTGAACAATTGAGGGTATACTGTTCAGTACCAACTGAGACATTTGAATCTGACTAACTGGGGCACAGGGGTGTTACTGTAAGGTTTGAATGATGTGTTGAAAGTGAGCCTGAGGAAAATAATTCTGAGAACATGGTACGGGGTGGCCATTTTCATCTATCATCACATTTCTAACACTTGAATTTCTCTCAAGTTCTCTGCTACAGCTACTGCTTTCTCCGTGAACACCAAATACACAAGTTCACTGTGACTCACAACACCATCAAATGAGATGATTAAGCCACTCTGAACGTATTTGGTTAGGAGGAGTGTGGCTAAGGGTCAGGTTCCCTGGGGCTGCATTGCTTCGTGGTGTGCCTGGTTTACTAATTTTCTCTCTCTCTCTCTCTCTTTTTTTTTTTTTGAATAGGGAGAGAAGAAGTCCTATGGAAAGCCATGTGGGGGCCAAGACTGCAGCAGTGGCTGTAAATGCTTTCCTGAGAAAGGAGGGAGAGTAAGTGGCTTCTTCCATTGCTGAAAGACACACAGTCAAGGGAGTTGTGATCTGACGTGTGTGCGTGTGTGCGTGTGTTTTCTTTAGACTTAAACTGCTTAGAATCCACTCTTGTGACTTCATGGAATAAGCCAAGTGATGAGGACCAGCTGGAAGGAGCTTTGCTAACCAGATGAGAAGCAGAACTAAATTGTCAAGGTCTCTGCGAGAGCAGGAAGAAGTTTCCTTTGTTGACTTAATGCCAGTGTTTCCTCAAGGTTTCATCTGGAGTACTTCCAAAAGCCAATTAGGTTGTGAAGAACCAGATTATGTTTGTAGATAGACATGCATTTTCATAGCTCCTCTTTAGCCACTCGGTTCTTCCCTCTGGGTAACAAGTGGTCCAGTTGTTATCTACAGGGATGGAACTGGTCAAAAGTCAAGAGTTTCCTTGGGACACCTGGGTGGCTCAGTCTGTTAAGCGTCTCTCTTCGGCTCAGGCATGACCTCAGGGTCCTGGGATCGAGTCCCACGTTGGGCTCTTTGCTCAGCAAGGGGCCTGCTTCTCCCTCTGCCTGCCGCTCACTGCTCATGCTTTCTCTCTCTATCTCTCTCTTTCTGACAAATAAACAAATGAAAATCTTGGGACACCTGGGTGGCTCAGTTTGTTGAGCATCTGCTCAGGTCCTGGGATTGGGCCCACTATCGGGCGCCCTGCTCTGCAGGAGGCCTGCATCTCCCTCTCCCACGCCCCCTGCTTCTGTTCCCTCTCTCACTGTGTCTCTCTCTGTCAAGTAAATAAATAAAAAATCTTTAAAATAAATAAGTAAATGAAAGTCTTGAAAAAAGAGTTTCCAAGGTAGCCTTAAAGTCCAGAAATTCAGGTGACTGCCCATAAAGAATGATTTATAGATATTATGTTAAAACCTAGGATTTGTTTAAAAACATTATGGGGAATAATTCTGTGTTTTGGTCCTTATTGGTAAATCACAGTGAGCACTGTGTGTTAACAGAGCATTTCCATCAGCCCTTGTATATGCATATGGGAAGTGTTGCCCCAGCTGATTTGTACCCCTGACTCTCATGGAATAAACCGACATCTTTAGTGTAACTCAGGGAAAAAAAGTATTCGCGGGGGTTCATTTTTACAAAATGAAATATAATCTATGTCCCTGGGATTTATGGCCATCCTGTAGAATTCAGATCTTCTGACTTGCAGCTTTGTGTCTGCACTCTGATCACATTCAAACAAGCCTAAGAGCTTAGACTGTCAAAGGGAGGGAGCGTAAATAGGTTAAGCAGACCCTCAAAAACATGGCCAAACAGGGAACAGAGTGGCCACTCCACCTTCTCTTTCATTATCTTCCATTTAGAGTAAAGTGAAATATCAAACTATGCCAGCATTTGAAGGAAGAGAAAAAGCCATCTTCTTGTCAAAAGGGACCATTATACATTAAAGGCATAGACTTAGAGAATCATAAAATATCAGAAAGAGACAGTATCTTAGTGAGCTTCTCATCTTATCCACTGATTGTACAGAGAAAGCAGACTCTGAGAAGGAAAATTACTTCCTGGGGTCACACAGCAATTTGATGACAGATTCAGACTATTACCTGGGTCCTTTGATTTCTTGCCTATTTACTTTTACCCACTGTTGCCTCCCAGAGAAGTCATGTTCACAGTAGCCACCGAGGCACATACCTCTGCCTCTAATCTTTAACCAGGAAACAATTTAGAAAAAAAGATGGTTCTATAACAAATATATGAATACATTCTTAAACAACATGTAAGCAATAGAGGTAAAGAAGTTTCCTTTGAGATTCCAGTCCCCCTGTTGTCTTTCCGGTCTTTTCTCGTACATAATCAGAGACCTATAGAAATATGAATAAAAAGTTTCATTTTCTGTTTTTTCCCCCAAAATACAATCATATATTCTGTATCTTGTTCTGTTTTTGTTTTTATAAGCCACTTAATATGTCCTTAAGATCTTTTTCTCTCCCCCATAGTTTAATCCAGCCATTCGTTCCTCTTTTGATGAACATCTTAGGTTGTTTCCAAACATTTGCTGTTTTAAAAACTGGCAGTGCCCCAGTGGAAATCCTCAAACAGACCCTCTTGTGCATATAGGATCAGAATTTCCAGATACAAGGTAATAAAGATTTTTAATTCTCAAAGCTAGTGCTCACTTACCCCACAAAATACTCCAATTTACACTCCCATCAGCATTGTACAGGAGAGCCCACGTGTCTACACCCTTGCCAACATTTAATACCTTGCTAATTTGGGTGGAAATCTTCCCAGTTGTCAGACTACATGTGAGTACAAGTGTCTTTTCCCATATTCATGGAGCATGTGTATTTTTTCTGTGAAATTTCTGGACATGTCCTCGGTCCACTTTCATAATGAGTGATTCTAACCGACTTATCTTTCCTCTACAAATATATCATAAATAAAAATGGCCCAGGTGGAAACGTGTGAGATTTGCAGTTTGACGCAAAAAAGCATTTCCTGGCAGGTTGTAGGTGATAGGAGGCATCAGTTAGACCCACCACCCGGGAACTCAGACATAGATCCAGGCTGCTGGTTGGGGGTGCAGAGCCTTTAAAAGTAGGAAGCCTTATATATACATCTGAACAGGCCTTAGTCCCACGCCAGACAAACACGCTGAAGGTGACTGCATTGTTTGACCTCTGGCTGAGATTTTGATCTTTGAAGATGGAAGGCAGTGGATTTCCTCAGTGAGGAGCTCTCATTTGGTTTCCAAACATCTGGAGCCCTAGTCTGTCTTCTTTGAAAACATGGGTGGTTGAAGGGCTGTGGGACTGAGAAAAATAGAGTATCACCGCACTGATTGTTTTTTTCTCAATATTTAAAAGGTTCAGAGCCCGCACAGTTAAACATGGTACTGGAGCTTATTTGTGAAGTCTGCAGTTGCTGGAAACATTTGTCCAGGTTACTGATCCAGATCAAGCTGTAATTCACAAGTCAAGACCAGGGATGTCCTACTTCCCATATAGATCAGGGGGCTGGTGCATGTGGGGCAGACCTTATGAACACAGATGCTGGGTGCCGCCCAGGCTACCAGGTCCCTTTGAGTCACTCTCCCTACCCTCCTGAGTTCCCAGGGCCAACCAGGATTGTTTAAACTGACTCCAGCTCTGTTGACCCTGTAGAGCAGCCCCATAGTACCCCTTTTGTGCAGATGTCAGAAAGATTTGAGACTGTTTTCCTTAGCTGAGCAGCGGGCCCCATTTGGATTTCAAGCTGTTCCCTACAAGCTCGGTGAGCTGGGAGGGGAATTCAATGTCAGGTCACCCCTGAGATACGCCGCAGCCCTTGGCGGAAACATCCTGCCTTAGGGAAACATCCAGTACATAGTTTGCTGGGCAGTGTGTACTTTTCCTTTGCCAAAGTCCTCTTGAACTGACTAGGACATTTACAAAACACCTAATACTCCTGCACAATGGCAATCCAACCCTTTTCTGGTTTAAGCACTCTCGAACTGCTTTCTTGACGATTTGCCCTGCCTGGTAAAAAGCCTTTGCCTGGTATTGGTGTACTGCTTTGGTCCTTTCCAAAGCACGTTCTCTCAGGGTCCGTATTATCTGTATGCCACAAGGAAGTGTCTTGGCCAAGCTCACTAGCCTGTCCATGGCGAAACTTACTTAGCCTCCTTTAGGCGAATGTCAACTTTAAAAGATAACATACCTGCTAATGTTAAAGAAAAGATAACATACCTGCTAATGTTAAAGAAAGGGTTTCTTTTTTCCCCTTGGACATTGAAATTGGGACTTATGATTTGACTTTCGGTTTTCTTTCAGGGCGGGGGGAGATATTTTATTACCTGGGAAAACCATTCTTTGGAGTTTTTTTCCTTCCCTGTATTTGGGGGGGTGAGTGGTAGCATTAGATCAAATGAAATATATCCGGTTTCCATCTCCATCTTTTCCCATCTTTCCCTTCTGGATTTGCAGGTTGTCTCTGCATTGTACTGCATTAGTATGTGCTTGAGCTGGGAGCTGGTGGGACTGTGTGTTTTGTTCCGAGCCTACTGTATTCCTTAATACGATTTCAGATTTTTCCCAAATTTTCGAGGTGTTCTGGCTGGCATTTATATACAGCACGGTGAGCTCCTAATTACACATGCCACCTAAAGGATTATCACAGATAATCCCAAGCCACGGGGAATACTGGGATTCCCTCCCTCCCCCATCAAGGCTGTTTGTCCCTGTTTTACCTCTGTGTCCTAGCTAGAGAGTTTCACGTGAAACACCCCGGGTCTTTTATCTCCTCATCTGCTGCCTGCTTCCTGCTGCTTCTCTGTCAAAAACTGTGTGTTTCCCATGAATTCCAGGCCCAGATGCATTGACCACTAGTTTTGTTTTTTGGGTTTGGTTTCCTTTGTTTGGCTTTGTTTGACTCTCCTCCTGCAAACAGCTGGCGTTCCCTCTGTCAGCAGACTGGTGCCATAGCTACCCAGAGGCCTTTCCACTGGCTCCTGATTTGGGCCATTTTGGTGGACATCTTTCCCTTTTTCCCTGTGCACCCACCCACCCCCACATCCCTACCCTGACTGACCCCTATGACACACATACAATGTCCTTACCCTCTGCCAAAGCTTATGTTGCACGTGAACTCCTTGGGTGGCCAAGCCTTGCTCCAGCTGCCTGTGTATGCGCAAGCCTCTTGCCTTCATTGCCCACCCACCTGTCGGCCCTCTGCATGCTGGCCTCGCTGTGAGCACCCGTCCCCGGCAACCTGCTTGTTGCCAGATCCAATGGACATGTTTCATTCTTTATCTTCTTTTGCCTCTCTGCTGCACAAGACACCTCCTTCCTTCCTGAAACGCTCTGTTCCCTTGGATTTCATGATGTTCTTCTCTCCTTGTGTTTCTCCTACTGTGATTAGGATGCCCCAGGGCTTTGTCCTCATCCTACTTCTCTGCTACATCTCCTTTCCCTAGGAGAGGGTGGTTTCATAGATGCCAGGGATTTCCGCTGCCACCAATACAATGATAAATATGAAATCTCTACCTTTAGCTCAGACCTTTCTCCTTAGCTGCAGGTCAGCTTAGTCAATTTCTTTATTATTATTATTATTATTATTATTTTAAAAGATTGTATTTATTTATTTGGCAGGGAGAGAGAGAGAGAGAGAGAGAAAGAATAAACAGGCAGAGGGAGAGGGAGAAGCAGACTCCCCTGCTGAGCAGGGAGCCTGATGCAGGGCTTGATCCCAGGACCCTGAAATCATGACCTGAGCCGAAGTCAGATGCTTAACCAACTGAGACACCCAGGCGTCCCTGGCATGGTCAATTTCTTATTGGCTATCTCTGCTTGGATTTTACTGGCACCACAACCATGTCTCATACAGAATTCCATTATCACCTCCCACCAGACGTGTCCCTTCCTAAGTCTTAGCTATCTCCTCTATCTCAGCAAATGGCACCAGTTTATTGTTCAAGCCAGAAACCTTTCTCCAGCATCACCTCCAGTTCATCATCACATCCTGTCCGTTTATCTTCTGAAACAAAGCTCAAATCCATCCACTCTTCTCCGTACCTATTTGTCCAATCTAGGCGCATATGATGTCTTGCCTGAATTACCCTCTGAGCCCCCAGAATGGTCCTCCAATTGCCAGTCTCACTCTTTCCCAGCCGTGTGCCACTCTGCTGTCATAATCTTTCCAGAACATAAATATGATCCTAAAACTCTGGCTCAGAATCCTTCAGTGGCTCCCGGTAGATCTCACAATAAAATCCTAGCTCCAGTAGGCTTAGGAAGTCTTCTGTGGCCTGGGGCTTGACTGCCTCTCCCACATCAGCTCTCACCACCAGGAGCCATCTCCTCCAGAAAAACCAAACCAAACTAGACGCCTGAACTGAACTCCTTACAGTTCACAGAACCTGCTGTTATTTAGTAGGGCTCCAGGTTTTATACCTGCTGCTCCATTTCCACGTACTCTCCTTCCACTGGCTCTACCCTCTCTCTGCTGGCTTACTTCTGTTTAACCATCCTTTATTTTTTTTTTCTTTACCTCTGATTTTTTTAATTAACATATAATGTATTATTTGTCTCAGGGGTACAGGTCTGTGACTCATCAATCTTACATAATACACAGCACTCACCACAGCACATACCCTCCCCAATGTCCATCACCCAGCCACCTCATCCCTTCCACCTCTCTCTCCTCCAGCAACCCTTGGTTTTGTTTCCTGAGATTAAGAGTCTCTTATGGTTTGTCTCCCTCTCTGGTTTCATCTTGTTTCATTTTTTCCCTCTCTTCCCCTTTGATCCTCTGCCTTGTTTTTTAAATTCCACATTATCACTAAGGATCTTTTTAAAGGTAATCTTATCAGATTTTACTATTTCATTAGACTTTTCAAAATGACATTTGGTTTTGCAAATCTTTCCTATCTTTCTTTTGAAATGTCTTTTCTCATCTTTATTGTTACTTTCATTTTGTCTACTCGTACTCTGTGATTTTTAGTTCATTAATGTTCAACCTTTCTTGTTGCCAAACGTAGAAATTTAAGGCTACAAATTCCAACCAATACACTGTTCCAGGTGCATTTTATAAATGTGACAAATTGCATCATCATTATTTCTTATTCTGCAGTACTGCAGATCTTAGTTACGATTCTTTTTAGATTTTGTGTTGTTTAGAATTATGTTTTTAATTTGAAAACATTAATTAATGCGTATTTTTGGTATTTTATTTTAACATAATTAAACTGTGGTTAGATAAATTAAACTGATACTGATGTACTGAAATTTGCGAACAAAATCATTGTCTACTACATAATTTCTTTCTAATAAATAATTCTAAAAACTTGAGATAAACAGGTAGATATCCGTATTTTTGCAAGTCAATTTTTAAAAGTTTATTTGAAGTTAAAAAGAGATAATATTTGTGTCAGGATAAATATAACCAAAACATTTATAATT
>RCUC01112440.1:0-21463 GCA_003697995.1 Taxidea taxus jeffersonii | reverse complement strand
GGACCATCACTGATTAAACCCTTGTGATAAATTCCTAGCAGTGGAATTAATAGATTAAAATTAATGGGGAAGGGACGCCTGGGTGGCTCAGTTGGTTAAGCGGCTGCCTTTGGCTCAGGTCATGATCCCAGCATCCTGGAATCGAGTCCCACATCCGGCTCCTTGCTCAGCAGTGAGCCTGCTTCTCCCTCTGCCTCTGCCTGCCACTCTGTCTGCCTGTGCTCGCTCCTGTGCTCTCTATCTGACAAATAAATAAATAAAATCTTTGAAAAAAAAAAAAAGAGTGAAAAAAATTAATGGGGAAAAAACATTTTAAGATTTTTCATAGTACCACCGAATTGCTCAGAAAGGGTTTTGTTCTCACCAGGACAAAAGATCATCTCTGGCCCTGCATTGTTGTGAATGGATCAGAAGAAAATAACCACTAAGAATTTTGCTTCTTTCAATTGAACTCATTTTTCTGTTAGGATACTCAGGTTTATTAAGCATACCCATTTCTGTAAGCTTTATTTTAGGCCCCAAATAATACTTTCCAAAGGAGTCTTGTACTAGTCCACAGCCTCTGGAGATCCCCTTACCCATAGCCTCTCAGAGGCCCATCCAAGGGCATTCGGGGCTGAGAGTACCTGGATTTGAGGCGTAGACATCAATGTTCATCTCCCTTGAGCCTGTATTTGAAATCGGGAATGTCTGTGTTCAAGTTTGGGGAACCTTTTAGGGTACTCCAAAATGAACTTCTAAATATACCTTTTTAGCTATTTAGGCTCTGTTCATGCTTGTAGAATCATTCAGAAAGGCTGTGGAATAGAAGGTAATGTGTTTGGGTTTAGACATAGGTTCTGCCTGAATTAGAATCCAGCTTTCCCACCCAGGAGCTGGGTTCCCTTGGGCAGGTTCTTATTTTTCTGTACTGGTTTCCTCATCTATTCAGGGGTCTAATGGGTCTAATAATACCTGTTTCCTAGGGTTAGTACAATGATTATTTAGTTGCTGTAACAGTTAAGGTTTAGTCAAAAAGAGAGAACCCATGGGAGATATGTGTGTATCAAGAGGTTAATTGCACATAATTGGCTTGTTTGATTGTGAAGGCTGGCCAGGCAAGTCGGAAACCCAGAGAGTAGATCTCCTCCAAAGGTGGGCTGGAACTTAGGTACATAGACTGAAGCTGCTCTCCACGAGCAGTTTTTTCTTCAGAGAAGGCTCCGTTTTGCTCTCAAGGCCTCTCAGCTGAATCAGGCCCATCAGATTCTTTAGGATAATTTCCCATACTTAAAGTCAACGGATTATGAACTTTAACCACATCCACACAGGACCTACACCGCAGCACATAAATTAATGTTTGAATAACCGAAGACTGTAGCCTAGCTAACGCATAACATTGGCCATCACAGTTGCTTTGGATCTTGGTTAAGCAGATGAAACCCACCTGGATAGGTGTTTCATTGTTCTTTCTGCTTTTCAAGATCAGCACTCTTCATTCAAGGATCTTTCACCCAGCAGTTCTTTCTGACGGATCTGTTTGATAAGTTTATATGTTTTGTCAACATCTGGTTGTAGGTGTCCTTTTTGTGAGGTAGTCGTGGTAGCTAAGAACTCCAGCTCTAGAGCCAGACTGTCCCAAATTTAAATCAAGTCTTGGCCACAAGCTGTGAGACCTTGGTCATTTAAATTAAATTACAAACACCTTTTTTCCAATCTGTAAATCTGGGATATAAATAGCACCTACTTCTAGAGGTGGGTGTGTGGATCAAGAGAGTTGAAAGATGTGAAGTATTAGAGAAGCGCTCAGATAGGTTCGCTGTTGTTATTCCCAGAATGCATCAGTTATCAAGTCCAACACCCTTCACTCCAAGTTAGATTAAGTGATTGATTCTTATTAAGTAGAACTGAAATTGGGATCTTGGTATTTTTTTAAGTTTGATATTAGAAGATTTTAATATAGTGGGTAGAAGAGATAATCCAATCCAATAATGTCATATTAGAGATGAGGAAATTTGCACCAAGAGATACAGCTGTGCTCATAAGTGAGTAGTGAACAGGGCTAAGAACAGACCTCACTCCTCCAAACTCCTCACACAGTCCACTCACTGTATCTGACCACTATCAAAGGGACCCTTGGTCCTAAGTCCTTCATTCTTTGTGAATTTACTTGTAGCCTTAATGAATCAGGTGCTTTCTGTACGAGGGTGGGTCACCTCTTACTTCTCCCTGGTCTTCTACTTACATAAAGAAGAGACTTGATCTCAGTATTTAAATAAAATATTACCCTTTCTTACTCTTAAAATAGTGATTGTTGAGAATATAGCCTTCAGATCTCCCACAGATTTGCTCTGCTTAATCCTGAGGGAAAAACACAACTTGTATTTATGTTAGGCCTGATGTTGGAAGAATCATGACTTAAAAAAAATAACATCTCCATGAAATGTTGAGGAATGCAAATTTGACATCAAACAGATGTATTGGGGGTTTCTGTACGATGACATTTTTGAAAGTGGGATTCACTAATATTCAACAAATAGTTATAAGTGGTAAACACTCTGCAAGGCACTGAGGTAGTTATACTAAATCCAGGGAAATGGAACCCTAAAAAATAAATCTACAAAAATTTCACCTCATTCTGATTTACTTTAAACTCTGTAAAGGGTAGCAGTCTTCATGTCTCCTGAATTTTTCTTCCTTTTGCTAGTAAATTCTCTTATTTATAAAATACCACCCCAAATATCTTGTCTTTATATGGAGCTAGTCAAAGTGGCAAGCCCCATGAATAGGCTTGACCTTATCTCAGTTTGGGCCTAACTTAACCTTGAGAAGAAATGTTTGGGTTTTGACATTGTTTTTGTTGTTCTGGTGAACAGTGCTATCACTCAGTGTTTATAGTTCAGTGTTTCACCAATTCCTGTAGGAGATCTTTTCTAGTACCTTCTATAATCTCTTACAAATAAAACATGGAAAAGTAGAGTTTACATGATCAGAGTGTTCAGAAACACATACATAATTGTGACAGATGTTATATACTAGTATAAGATATAAACACTAGGGGAAAATAGGTGTGGGGTATAAGAAAACTCAACATTTCCACAAATCTAAAGCTATTACAAAATTTTACAGTTTTTTTTAAAGATTTTATTTATTTATTTGACAGAGAGAGAGATCACAAGTAAGCAGAGAGGCAGGCAGAGAGAGGGGGGGAAGCAGGCTCCCCGCCAAGCAGAGAGCCCGATGCAGGGCTCAATCTCAGGACCCTGAGATCATGACCTGAGCCGAAGGCAGAGGCTTAACCGACTGAGCCACCCAGGCACCCCCAAATTTTACAATTTTAAAAGAGATCTTCCCCCAGAAAACAACAAAATTACATAATTATGCAAAATTACTGTGGCAAAATACGTTGCAGCGATTCAATATTAATTAGCAAACTGAGCAGCTTTCCTTCTGCTTCACCAGACAGTATAAGATGAAGTGATGGAGGCTGAATTACTTCAATGAGGGAAAGGTCGTTGTTCCTATAGAAAGTCCTAGTTTGAAAACAAACACTTCTGAAATGTTGGAGTTGAAAGGAAATGCAAGGAAAATTACAGTCTTTATGTTAAACTTACAAATCAGGACCAAAGTTACTATTTGAAACATTTTGATATCACAAGGATTAAAATAGACAAACTGAAGATCCCTTCCTAATTAGCATAATTCTAGCTGAAGCACAGATCATCTTGTATTATAGTTTATGTGTTTATAAATCTGACTTCCCCTCCCTCACCGGAAGAATTATGCTCATCTTTGTGTCTTCAGGTTTGATACAGAACAGATGATAAGTTAATGTTCCTTGATTTGAGAGAAGGACTAGAAACAACTAGAAATCTGAGGAGCTCAAGAAATGTATTCCATTTTGAAGCTACTTGAAAAAATAAATAAGTGAGCTAGAGAAAACCTTTCTGATTTGTATTTGTGTGTTGGTAATCTTGACACACTGTTGTCTTCTCAGGCTGCTGAAATCATCTGGTAGCTCTGCTACCCTAAACCCACTGCCCAGGATTGTTCTACATTGCTGGTGACAATGGTGGGGGAACGGTTGCTGCTGTTGTTGACTGTCCTTTCAGGGGAATTGCACCCAGTCTTTCTCAGACCCTTGGTGTCAGGCCCTTGTGGCTTGTGGGAATGAGGTAGTATCTGAAGTAGAGTTTGAAAGCATGTCTTAGATGCTCAGCCTCACAGCTACGTTTCTCTTTCCTCTTTGGTCTCCATCTTCTCTTCTCCAGATTCCACAGAGAATCCCAAATATCATCTGACTGGGCTCACCTCAGCCCAGAACATCTGTATATGTCTCCTAGGAGAGTTGTGGCCCCAGGTTTAACAGAGTGTCTGTATGGAAGCAAAGTGTGTTACTTCGTGAGAGCAGCTTCCGGTGTTTGGAAAGGCTTTCCTCTCTCTGCCACTCCCATCAATAAAATAGGAAGGTCTTTGCTCCCTAGATAGGTGGGACCTGCAGGTACTACAAATTACTAAATAATGTATCTTCTTTTTCAAAAGAAAGTTGTTAAGAAAAAAATTTATCCATCTACTCAACTGCCTGTTTGTCCACCTGCTTACCTGCCTGTCCATCTGTCCAGATACACATTCATTTCAGTTGTTGGGAATTCTCCTAACACGAAGGGCCTTGGCCCAGAGACAACTTGCGTATCTTACAGACATTCTTAAGGTGACAGCCATTGGTTATAGGTGTGAGCAGGATGATCTTGAGTGCAACTAGAAGTGTGATCTAAGACTGAGCCATCATGCCAAGCCAGTTCTGAAAATGCCAACACACTGGACGAGCTGTGGGAGTTTGAGGAGTGACTCTGGCTTTGAGTGCTTCAAGGAGATAAATGTTACTATTCGTATCTGCACAGTCTTGCCACTGAGAATCTATTTTATTATTTTTTAAAACTTGCTTATTTTTGCTCTCTCTGTCAATTGTACTTCATTTGAATTGACATTCATGATTAGTTCTGTATGTGTGACATATATTTTAAAGATTCCAGATATCCTTGGGCATTTACACATTTCCTAATCTGTATTAAATATTAGTCACTTAAAGACAAATTGGGGGGCGCCTGGGTGGCTCAGTGGGTTAAAGCCTCTGCCTTCGGCTCGGGTCATGATCTCGGGGTCCTGGGATCGAGCCCCGAGTCGGGCTCTCTGCTCAGCGGAGGGCCTGCTTCCCCCCCTCTCTCTCTGCCTGCCTCTCTGCCTACTTGTGATCTCTCTCTGTCAAATAAGTAAATAAAATCTTTAAAAAAAAAAAAGACAAATTGGCTGTTTACTTTCCTGTCTTCTCCACTTAACTGGACCCAGGGCTCATCATTTTTTTTTTAAAGATTTTGTTTATTTATTTGTCAGATAGAGAGCGCAGGAGCGAGCACAGGCAGAGAGTGGCAGACAGAGAGGCAGGCAGAGGCAGAGGGAGAAGCAGGCTCCCCGCAGAGCAAGGAGCCCAATATGGGACTCGATCCCAGGACGCTGGGATCATGACCTGAGCTGAAGGCAGCTGCTGAACCAACTGAGCCACCCAGGCGTCCCATCATCATTTTTACTTTAGTTGCCCAGCACCTAGGAGAACAAAGAATACCCTGGAACAAAAATAGTTACATCAATGATCTTGATGTAATGTAAAGATCAATGATCTTTAAATTATCAATGTTTATATTCACTTAATTTGATTATTAGCTCCTTGGCCTTGTATTTTATGCTGTAGCAGTAGAGATTAGTGAAATATATGGTTTTCTTCTTGTAAATTGTTTTAAAGTTGTAGGCGTGCTACTGTTTGTGCATAGCATCTTGATTTGATCTCTGCCTGCGATTTCCAGAAGGCGATTGATTATATGATTGTTTGCATGCAACTTTAATTATTCAAGAGAGATAAATTTGACATGAACCTTTTAAATTTAATCTTCTTAAGTAATATCTACTCCCGTGTGGGGCTTGAACCCACGACCCCGAGATCAGAATTGTGTGCTTCACTGACCAAGCCAGCCAGGCACCCCATGAATCTATTATTGCTCTTTGTTTTGTTTTTTTTGTGTGTTTTTTTGCTACAACAAATCTTTTTTAAAGATAACTTATAAAAACAATAATGTTCATTATATAAGAGTTGGAAAATGCAGAAAAATAGACAGACAGCAAATCATAATTCTGTAACTTTTAGAAACAAGTGTAGTTTGGGGCGCCTGGGTGGCTCAGTGGGTTAAAGCCTCTGCTTTCCGCTCAGGTCATGATCCCAGGGTCCTAGGATCTAACCCTGCATGGGCTCTATGCTCGGCAGGGAGCCTGCTTCCCTTCCCCTCTCTCTGCCTGCCTCTCTGCCTACTTGTGATCTCTGTCTGTCAAATAAATAAAATCTTAAAAAAAAAAAAAAAAGAAACAAGTATAGTTGTTAACATTTTGGGCATTTGCGGTCGTGTGCTGATAAATACCTAACAACCAGCTCTTTGAGTTTAATTCCATGGTGAATGTTAGTTGATATTTTTGTTTATATTAATGAGTAGGATGAAAGTGAAACAACTAAAGCATATGTCGGGATTTCCACCTGTTTGGCTGACGACTGGAGCAGCTTCTTTGTGGATTCAGATCATAGTGTTCAAATATTGGGAGAATGTTTCCTCAGTGTTTTGTGCTGTTCATAATGTAACCTCCACAAACACAACATGCTTTTATGTCGAATCTGCATTATTAACATTTTCCCCATCACTTTCTTAAATCTAAGCAGCCAGTAAAATGATAAATTAAGCCCTGGTTGGCCAGGTTTTGTTTGTACACACACCACCCATAGCCAGTTTCAAGCTAAGAACATGACAGCCCTGATGGTGAATTGGAAAGGGTTGCTCATCATTGTATAAGTATTTCCACCAAACAGACGTCATAGTCACAAATAATCTCAGGAGCATAGATAATGGTAAAATGTAAATGGGGTGCCTGGGTGGCCCAGTGGGTTAAAGCCTCTGCCTTTGGCGCAGGTCATGATCCCGGGGTCCTGGGATCGAGCCCCACATCGGGCTGTCTGCCCAGCGGGGAGCCTGCTTCCTCCTCTCTCTGCCTGCCTCTCTACCTACTTGTGATCTCTGTCTGTGAAATAAACAAATAAATAAAATCTTATAAAAAAATAAAATGTGGTAAAATAAGTGGGAAATAAGTTTTGAGTACTTACTACCTTTGTCTTTATGTGATTTGTTCATTGTAAATTCACATAATTTCTGTAAGTTGATATAATTTAAATAATGGCTATGTCTAACAACTGGGCTGCAACATTTCTGAACATTGTTCTCATAAGCTAGTATAAGCTGGCTCTGGCACACCACTGGGTGGATATGTTCTCATTTTTCTTATATAAGTAAAAAAATACTGAAGTACATATATAGGGCACCTGGGGGGCTCAGTTGATTAAGCGTCTGCCTTCCTAGAGTCCTGGGATCGAGTCCTGCATCAGGCTCCCCTCTCAGCAGGGAGTCTGCTTCTCCCTCTGACCCTCCCCTTCTCATGCTCTCTCTCTCTCTCAAATAAAAAAATAAAATCTTAAAAAAAATACATATAATATGTATTTGTATATGTGTGCATATGTTTATGTATATGTGTATTTGTATATACACATATAAGTTTTTCGAAGTAAGATTTTTAAAATAAGGCATTTTTAATTATGTGGTTTTTTTGTGTGTTTTTTTTTTTTTAATAATGAGCTCAGGGACACCTGGATGACTTAGCTGGTTAAGCATCTGCCTTTGGCTCGGTTCATGATCTCGGGGTTCTGGGATTGAGTCCTGCATTGGGTCCCTGCTTCGTAGGGAGACTGCCTCCCCTTCTCCAACCCCTCTCCTCAGTTCATGCTCTCTCTCTTTCTCAAATAAAAAATCTAAAAAAATAAAAATAATAAAAACAATGAGCTCATACTAAGTATTTGGTTTGGGGATCTGCTTCTCTACCTTACAGAAGTAAATTCTAACACCAGTTGATCATACTCTATGTCTCTGCCACAGACTGCAAAGCCATGTCAGCCTTAAGGGGGACTTGGTCAGAATAGCTGAATAAAATGTCTCTCCTTTCCAATGTGAGTGCAGGAGGAGGGACTGAATGGGGACAGGGGCAGCATAAATCTTTGCGTAGCAGGTGGTTTATTTCTAAGTGTGGTGCCAGTATGGGCTTCATCATTCCTCAGGTAGAGTCTCAGGAAACCTTGAGTGTTTGGAAACCTTGTTTTCCTCATCCTCACATGTGGTGCTCTGTCCTTTGTTCAGGTGGACCCCAGATTTACAGTTCTGTCCTACATCCTCTTCTGTTACCTTCTTGCTCCCCTCCTTTCTGTGTCCTTCTGATGCTTATAGGAGGCACATTGTACTCTCTCTGAGTCTTTTTTTAATCCTATAAATACAGAACTACCTGTTTGAGGGCAGATGGACTCAGTGCCTACAGTCTTAGTGAAGTCATTCCCTCAAAAGAAGGTATCCTCAGATACATAATATGTATCCTATAATCTGCTTTTCTGCTCCCCAGCCTATACCTGTCTGTTGCTATACCTGTTTGGGTAATCTCATATAACTATTGATAGTCATAATTCTAAAAGACTTTAAAGTCCTTTAGGTACCACATATATTCTTGTTCTCCATTGCTAAAATTTTCCAGTGGCTTTGCAAAAAATAGATATTTGCTGATATAATGGAGAGTTATTGAACATTTGAAGTAAATGGTTCCATGCCTACTCAGTGTTGAAGTTTCTGTGATTCCCCGGGAACAAATCCATGTGTTGTTATTATGAACTCAGCTGTGTTCTGTGTTGTTAGAATGAACTCAGCTGTTTCTGTGTTTGGTCTTACATTCTTCGTCAAAGCCTTTGACTTTAACAGAAACCCTTTAAGAACTGCCTGTTTTGTGGGTGCCTGGGTGGCTCAGTGGGTTGAGCCTCTGCCTTTGGCTCAGGTCATGATCTCAGGGTCCTGGGATCGAGCCCCGCATCAGCCTCTCTGCTCAGCAGGGAGCCTGCTTCTCCTCTCTCTCCTTCTGCCTGCCTCTCTGCCTACCTGTGGTCTCTCTCTGTCAAATAAATAAATAAATTCTTAAAAATAAATAAAAGAACTGCCTGTTTTTGAAGGACTCAGTTAAATGAAGTTTTAAAAAATTGTTTATTTTTAAAGAAGACTGTCTGGAGCCCCCAAACCCCTTCTTGCCTCAGCTCAGTAGATCTCTGCCATGTGTGTTCTTTGTTGCTAGCAAAGCCTGGTTTTATTCCCTGATGAGGCATCTGCACTGCAGGATGCCAGGTGCAAACTAGAACCCTAACTGCTACCCCCTAACTCCTAACCCTAACCTGAACCCTAACCCTAATCCTAATCGTAACCTTGGCCCTGGCCCTAATACTAACCCTAAATCTGAGACAGCAAAAAGATGTGGTATATATATGCAGTGAAATATTACTCAACCATAAAAAATTAAACCTTGCCATTTGCAATGAAATGGATGGAGCTAAAGAGTTTTATGTTAAGTTCAGTAAGTCAGTCAGAGAAAGACAAATACCATATGATTTCATTCATATGTGGTATTTAAGAAAGAAAACAGGGGCATCTGGGTGGCTCAGTGGGTTAAGGCCTCTGCCTTCAGCTCAGGTCATGATCCCAGGGTCCTGGGATCAAGGCCCGCATCGGGCTCTCTGCTCAGCGGGGAACCTGCTTCCTCCTCTCTCTCTGCCTACTTGTGATCTCTGTCTCTTAAAAAAATAAAAACTAGGAAGGGGAAAGACAAAGAGAGAGGCAAATCAAGAAATAGACTCTTAACTACAGAGAATGCATTGATAGTTACCAGAGGGGAGGTGAGTGGAGGATGAGTGAAACAGATGATAGAGATTAAGGAGGGCACTTGTGATGAGCACCAGGTGATATATGAAAGTGTGAATCACTATATTGTATACCTGAAACTAATATTATACTATAGGTTAACTGGAATTCGAATAAAAACTTTGAAAAATTATTTGCTTTTATTAGTAAAATAAAGACCTTCTTTAAGGCCTTTAATACATGAAATTACATTGATTAGATTTTGCTGTTACACATATTCATTTCTTCATTGTTGTTTTCTCCACCATTGATTAAGTCCATTCTGCTTTAGCTATTACTTAGATTTGTGAAGAGATAGAAATGTAATGCATTTTATAAAGGGCAAAAGGAAGGGCTTAGCCAACATAATACCTTTGATCAAGAGATTACAAAGGTAAGAAATGGGTGGCTAAGGCACTCTCCTTTAGAAGATACTTAAAAAAATTATTAATGTAGAAAAATCTTGTAGCATCTTATAACCTAAATAATTTATTATTTTTATTAATAACCCCCCCAACTTTTTAAAACTATCTGCCTTGGTATTTTAAATGAAAAAAAAAAAACAGAGCTAACATTTTAGAAGTAATACCTTTTTTAGATTTTAGAGTCAAGGTTTCAAACTGACCTAATTCCTTTCTAACTTGTTGGAAGCATCACTTAATTAATATTTTGATTAGTTTCAGATGCTTAAAATATGTATTTGTTTTTGCAGTGAGAAACAGCAAGGTATCATCCCTTGAGGCAGTGTTATTTTAATTCCATAAAGAATGAAGAAGCACAAAATCATGTTTCTCACCTTTTTTATTTGTCTGCTGCCTTCTACCAAACCCTCTTGGTTTTTTGTACGTTTTTATTAATAGTAAGGTTTTATTTTTTAAAAGAGAATATTATACTGGGACATGGACCCTGCCCATAGATGCTGCGTTTTAATTGAGACAAATTTGGTCTCATTGAGAATGCTAAGGTTAAGACATGTTTCCAAATATTCATATGCATGCACACACCCCTTTGTTTTTAACATATTTTGTTGCTGACTCAGCTCCAAATATCAGCTGCTTCCGGAACTTTGGAGTTTTAGTGCTGATTTTGGTTGCCACATCATCAAGAAATACCAGGCACCTATGCTAAGCAGTTATGTCTTGTAGGCTTCAGTATTGAATGATTCAAAATGGGTCAGGAAGATGTCAAAACAAACTTAAAAGTATTGGTCTTTACTAATTGTATCTCCACTAAATAATCTCCCCACTTTTACTTTGATGGACTTACCTGGTTGTATATGGAGTTTAATTCCACTTTTCATCTTTCCGTCCTTCCTGCCCTTTTCTCTATCCTTTATATGACCTAAAATTAAAAGAATTTATTGATCAGATATTGTCATTTTCTTACCCATATATATGTTCTTTTGATTTTCAATGTCCCTGAAAGAATGGTTAATCTCAGGTTATTTTTAAAGTATTAGATTTGTTCCTGTATTAAGGAAGTAAAAAGATAACTTAAAGTTATAGTCAAAAGTGTAGAAATTAAGAGAGCTTTTCTCTGTAACTCTCAAATCGAGAGGGTTACCTCTGAGTTCACAGCAGCAAGTGTGAGAGGCGGTATCGTTAGCACTTTCTACATCCCACTATCTTCTGTCATTTTGCGTCATAGAATCAAGGGAACTTAAAGGTAGATTATGTGTTTTGATGCTAACCAACTTATTGGAATATTTATGTATATATTTAGTAAAAAACAAACAGCAAAAAGCAGGTGTTTCCAGGTAGGTGATAAACTAGTAGGTTTTGAGAAACATTTTCCTTCTTTTCTCCTTGAGTATTCTTTCATCTTTGGACCGAGGGCTTTTTGACTTAATGTTTGTTTCTTAATATATAGGTGTTAGGATTCCATATATGGACTGTGATGTAAGGAACATCTTTTAAATTTTCCTTCTCTAGTATGACCAAGTGACTCTTTGGGTTTCTGCCAAAGTTTTCCATGTTCTAATTTCTCTTGCCATTTAGGGTCCCATGCCAGTCTCTTGTCTGTCCTAGGACTTTATACCAGGTTTTCCTTGAATGTCCATAAGGAAGTGTCCAAAGGGGTGTGTCAACCTTTTTAGGTAGAAGCTCTCATACATGTAGTTTTGGAAACCAGAATGACAGCTTTGAGAGAAGAGTGTGGGTTTTCTATTCTTTTTTTTTTCTTTTTTCTAGAATTTCTCTTTACATTCTTTTAAAAGTCATTGTTAAGTAGGATATAATTGGATGAGTCAGTGGTTTTTAGAAGACTTGTTCCTTATGTATGATCTAAAAAACTATATGGCATAGATTCTGAACATGCCGAGAGGACTTTAAAAATTGCTGTAATTTTTGGGGCGCCTGGGTGGCTCAGTGGGTTAAAGCCTCTGCCTTCGGCTCAGGTCATGATCCCAGAGTCCTGGGATCGAGCCCCACATTGGGCTCTGTGCTCAGCAGGGAGCCTGCTTCCTCCTCTCTCTGCCTGCTTCTCTGCCTACTTGTGATCTATGGCTGTCAAAAAATAATAATAATAATCTTTAAAAAAATATAAATTGCTGTAATTTTTAAGATTTGCCATAATTATTTTTTTAATTTAAGGTTTAACATCATTCCAATATGTGCATTACCTGAGAAGGACTTTATACTCTAGTGAGGAAATAACATACCACAATACTTCTAATACAAGGTAAAAAGTATATAAATACCCCAATTTTAAGAAAAGCCAAAACACAAGCAGATCATAAGCCCTTCTGTTGTCTGTAGGCTTCTGACTAAACTATGAGCATCATATGGGCAGGGTCCATGTCCTAGTTGATCTTGTTTCTTTGGTACTTAGCATAATACCTGGAATAGCATAAGCATTAAGTTTCCTGAAAATTAATATTTACTCTGAACAGTTAAGTGAATGTTTGTCTTTTGGTCAAAAATATAGAAACAACCAGCTAATTAAATAAAATTTGAAAAATCAGTCTCTGAATGTAATTGGGTTGTTTCAGACTGCAACTGCCTTGTATTTTCTAGTATTTTCTTATTCTCCTCCTCTTTTTCCTGGCACACAGTGGATACCCCTTTAGAACTGTGCTATCCTGGGATGCTTGGGGGGCTCAGTCAGTTAAGCATCTGCCTTTGGCTCAGGTCATGATCCCAGGGTTCTGGGATCGAATCCTGCAGTGGGCTCCTTGCTCATCCAGGAGCCTGCCGCTCCCCCGGCTTGTGCGCGTGCTCTCTCTCTCTTGCTCTCTTACAAATAAATAAAATCTTAAAAAAACAAAATGCTATGCTATCCCTTTTTTGCCTTTTACCAACAAATAACTTCTTTTTTTTTTTTTAAGATTTTATTTATTTATTTGATAAACAGAGATCACAAGTAGGCAGAGAGGCAGAGAGAGAGGAGGAAGCAGGCTGTCTGCAGAGCAGAGAGCCCGATGCGGGGCTAGATCCCATGACCCTGAGATCATGACCTGAGCCGAAGGCAGAGGCTTTAACCCACTGAGCCACCCAGGCACTCCAACAAATAACTTAAAATCATAAAATTTAATCCTACCATATTGCTGTATATCCAGAAAAGAAAGGATTAGATTTTAGCCCTTTTGTCTTCCTAGGTTTTCTGTTAAACTCTTTCTACAGATCACTTTAGGAAGGCTGTGGAGGAAATATATAACCCTAGAAAAAATACATTTTGTTTATTAATTCCTTGATTTATTCAGTATATTTTGTTGAACACAGTCACATTTCAGATCATTGGTTTTCAACCACCTTTTTTGTGTTCACATTTGATGAGGTTAAAGATTCTGCTGTCCCCTACAGTAAATAACACCTTCCTTAGGTGCTGAGTAAACATTATGCCCTCTATCTCCTCTCGAAATTAGTTGTATGTGTTCTACATCATATAACCCACTCAGATAAGTTTTTTTCTGATTAATATCACTCTATGTTATTGTATATTATACGTGGTTTGAAATTTAGCACACCAGTGAAGATTTTGTGCTGCTTATTAGTTGGGAATTACCACGGGTTTAAATATAATAA
The DNA here is from genome assembly GCA_003697995.1 of Taxidea taxus jeffersonii. Lineage (NCBI taxonomy): Eukaryota > Metazoa > Chordata > Mammalia > Carnivora > Mustelidae > Taxidea > Taxidea taxus. Next base: position 7,617 of record RCUC01112440.1, on the reverse strand, counting down.
AGGGACAGGTTCTAGCGATAGAGTACAATGTAAATGTGTCATTAGGCAGATTGACCCCTGAAATTTCCACTAACTGACATTTGAAGTACCATGTTTGCTGCCAACCAGGTGCCATGTTGGAGTCTCAGGTACCATTTCCTAAGGCAAACCTTGCCAGTTTTCCATCTCCTGAGTACCAGATGCGCATCAAGGGGATGACCTGTTGTATGGAAAATACCTCTTGTTAAATATTAGACCCAGACACCCTCAGCAAAGTGAGCATACAACAAGATGTAACTGGGAATAAAGACTGACAGAACAAAGCCAGCAGCAAAATTATTTGTGGGGGATTTGCTTATGAAGTAAATTATAGGTGGAATTGCTTGTACTATTCAAATTATATTTCTTTCTCTCTGTGAGTACTATTGAGTTCACAGGAGCTCAGCGAGCACACGATATTGTTCCACTGACTTGCACTATAAAAATGAGTAAAAGGCAGTCTCTTTTTTTGAGAAGTTGGCAGTCTAATTAGGAAATCAAGACATTCATGTTTAGAGGGAAAAGAAAACCAGAGAAAACAAAGAATTGGGAAGGACAAGGCAACATACTCTAATTTTTAATGTATTGTAGTTAGTAGTAGGGTTGAAAGCTTCTTCCAGGATCTTTGAACACTTGTGGGATTTTTTTGTTTAATAGAGCTAAAAGAATATGAAACTCTTTAGAGCTATTCTTCACGGTGTCCATTTTGTGAAAAACATCATGGAAAGGGTGATGGAAAGAAATAGAGATCTGTGTTCTCAGTAGGGATTATACAGTGCTCACAAAAGCTTGTCAGTCTGTTTTTTTCTCTTGGCTTTGTTATTGCATCAGCTTGGTAGGAGATTAGGTATATGAGAAGTATGCATTGTGAACCTCAAAAGGGTTGCTAGTAGTGAATAATAATTGCAACTGAAATGCAAATGATCAATTATTCAAATTTATAAGATAGTGTTCCGATAACTGTAGAGTAACTCAACTGGTGTTGGCAGGGTAGCCCCTGAAATTTCAGCCTCATAATTATGGACTAGACAGAGTTGTGTATTGGAAAGTAAGATAAGAAATATAGGTAACATTTTTTGAGATTCTAATATGTGCCAAGCACTGTGCTGTATATTTTACGTAGTTTTTTTCATTTAATCTTTACAAGTCGTAAGATAGACTTTAGTATCCTCATTACAAAGAAAATAATTCCACCAAATAAGTAAGTTGGAAATACAAAAGCAGGTATTTGGCTGGCTTCAAATTCTGTATTCTTTCCACTACAGTCATGATGTAGTAGACACAGCATGTAGTAGACACAGCATGCATCCTATTTTCTTTTTCTCTACCCGTCCTCCTCCCTATTCTTTATGCTCACTGATAAGAGCTGTTAATGGAACTCATTTTACAGGGTAGCCTGGATGGCTCAGTTGGTCAAGCATCCGACTCTAGATTTTGGCTCAAGTCATGATCTCAGGGTTCTGGGATCGATCTGCCACGTTGGTCTCCCTCTTCCTCTGCTCGCCTTCTCTGTCTCTCTCTCTCAAATAAATGCATACATCTTTAAAAAAAAAAGATTTTATTTATTTGTCAGAGAGAGAGAGAGAGAGCACAAGCAGGGGGTGGACAAGGGACTTGATTCCATGACCCCAGGATCATGACTTGTGCTGAAGGCAGACACTTAACCAACTGAGCCACCCAGGCTTCCCTAAATAAATCTTCCAAAAAAAAAAAAAAAAAACCCAAAACTCATTTTACAAATTTATAATGGGTAGAGTATATTAATGAAAGCTCATTTAAATATGCATTGGCTTTATTTATTCTGAAACTGTGTAAATAAAGGTTGCACATATGATTTGCTTGCTGTGAAAAGATTAAGTAGAAAAATTCCCTGTGTAACCTGATGTTATATTACAGATCTTAATTACTATAATTGAGCTGTCAATGGTGATAAAAAAGTGAAATCAGAACTCCTATAACTCTTTTCCTAAAGCTTTCAGAGTATTAATAGAAATATTTTGCAGTTTTGTTATAGTTTTTAGCTTTAGCAAAAGCCATTTTGCTTGGATCTCAATTATTTTTCTTTACTCATCTTTATTCTCTAATTCTTTTTTTTTTTTAATTTTATTTATTTATTGGACACAGAGAGAGAGTCCGTGAGAGAGAGAACAAAAGCAGGGGGAGTGGGAGAAGGAGAAGCAGGCTTCCCGCTGAGCAGGGAGCAGGGAGCCTGATGCGGGGCTGTATCCCGGGACCCTGGGATCATGACCTGAGCCGAAGGCAGACACCTAATGACTGAGCCACCCAGGCACCCCTTTATTCTCTAATTCTTTTGTTTGTTTGTTTTTTATTTTTCTATTAACATATAATATATTATTAGAACCAGGGGTACAGGTCTGTGAATCGCCAGGTTTACATACTTCACAGCACTCATCATAGCACATACCTTCCCCAATGTCCATAACCCCACCTCCCTATTCTCTAATTCTTTTTTTTTTTTTTAATTTATTTGACAGGCAGAGATCACAAGTAGGCAGAGAGGCAGGCAGAGAGAGAGGAGGAATCAGGCTCCCCATTGAGCAGAGAGCCGGATGTGGGGCTCGATCCCAGGACCCCGGGATCATGCTTTAACCCACTGAGCCACCCAGGCGCCTCTATTCTTAAGAAGGAATTATCCCCTTGCTATACACCCAGACTTCAAACTATGGAAGTTCATCAGTTTTAGAACTAACAGGTAATTTGTGTTCATTAGTTTCAAGTAATACACTGTTCTTTGCCACTCCCTACAGTTTATCAGATATGGCTCTACATATTATGATGATGATATTAATTTAAGTATTATTAAAATGGTATTATAGCTCTATATTTGTCTTAGTAGCACACTATTATTTACTAACTCATACTTCTTCCATTATATAATATTATCTTACTTTAGCAGGTAACATAGGATGATAAATGATTGAGTGAAACACAGTATTTGTCATGATATAGCATTATTGCTTTCTGTTTTGAGAAGCAAATCAGGGCTGACCCAAGGCTTTGTTTATAAAAGTACATATAAGGTATTTTGGGGTTTTCATTTTTTGAAATGGAGCAACTCAAGGACTTTTGCTTCTTGCAGACCTGAAATGACTTTCTTTTTTTTTTTTTAAGTGCAGGCAGTCCTTGATTTATAAACACCTGACTTAGGGTTTTATTTTTCACAGAATGAAAAAATGTCCGTCAGAAAAAGACTCATTTTTTCATCTGGTATAACCAGAGTACCACTTTTCTAAAACTGTTCTTGGTAGTAGAAATACCTTTTTTCTTTTTTCCTCTCTCCTCATTGCCTTTCTCCTGTTCTTTCATATCCAGCCCCCAATTTTATCCCACTACTGCCACCATCAACTGGCAACCAGAAATGACAAAGTCACCTGCTTTTGCATCCATGTAAATCCTATCGCTCTGTTTTGCCACTAACTTAGTGGTTCTCCAGTGGGGGTGATTCTCCCCTCCCCCTACTGGCCCAGAGGATATTTGGCAATGTCTGGAGACACTGTGGGTTGTCACAGCTGGCAGGGGGTGGGAGGAAATAGGCTCTTGGTATCTAGTAGACAGGGGACGCTGCCAATCATCCTGTAATAAATAGGACAGCCCCTCGTCCTTTACTAATGTCAGTCGTGCCAAGGAGGAGAACTTATATTGGCTCTATTCCAGCATCAGCTGTTTTCCTCAATTCCTTGTACAACATTTTTTTCACATTTCTTTAATCTTTTATTTATTGATCTTATCAACATGACTGCATTCTTCTTGAGGTCAGAAGTCGTATATTCATATGGGTTTCCCTAGTCTGGGGTATGACGCTGGGTACATAGTATGTGCTCCATGGTTGAATAATTGCATGCATAAATAAGACACTCCATACATCTCCATTGCCTTCCTGGCACTTCCAGGAAACCTCCTCTTTCTCACCTCTATCTTCCCCACCTCCACTCATTATTTATCTCATCAAATATTAGTGTGTCAGTCCTTTCAACAGTATATTTAGTTCCTAAAAATGTGGATCGGCCCACAGTTTTAAGACAGAATACTGGTACTCTAGGTTTATTCATAAATGCTTCTTTCAAGGCAGGCTTGCCACAGACACCATGGTTGGTACATACAGACCAGTTGTGCTTAGCAGTGCTTGTTCTAGGGAGATGTCCCTGATAAATTCTTACTTGCTTTTGAGACACTTTGTTGTCATATCCTTGACCCATAGATTCTTAGTGTTTAACCTGGCTGGTGGTGCCTGGCATCAACACTTACCTTTATAGCACATACTCACGTTGGCAGGGCATTAGAGTTCCAGTCCCTTCTTACATCTTACCAAGGCTTCCTTTTATGCTCTGCTCAAACCTCGTTCAGCGGTCCCCCTCACTGCTAGTCTTTTGTTGCACGTGCTGCCTGACACTCCCGATTCAGAACCTTTCCTCCAACATGTTCTTCTGTCTCTGTCAATACACATGTCACATTTTGGACGCCTTTCTCTAAGACCCCAAGATCAATTTATATATACCTTCTTTACCTCCATACCTTGAGCCTACCCCTGCATACTGTTACTAGAATGGCAGTTGCAATATTTGTCTTTCTCACTGAGAGCAGAGTCTGTGCTTTCAAGGCATTCCTAGTGTCGTGTGTGTATGTATGTATGAAGGGGATGTATGGATATACAGTATTACATATTATATATGTAATAAGCATTGGTTGTATGAGAATGGATAAAACCATACCTTTTCCAGTCTGCAAAAATTACACCAATCTGGCTAAAGCTTTCTGCTAAATCCATCCAAATGTTAGAGAGCCTCTGGAGAAGATGGTAAAAGAGATAAACTTCATGTTCACTGGCAGGTTTATCAGCTTGATGGAAGGTCTACACCTCTAGATCGCATTATCCTAACTTTCTGTTAAGCGAATGACTTTACTGACTGGTACTTTAATGACGTGCCCATGCCTTTAATTGAGAGTTTTTACAAAGAATGTATTTTTAACTGTATATTCAGTTGCCTCTGCACCGAGAGGGAACTCCAAAACCAGAGGTGATAATGACAATGGGCACTTGCAGGTGGTATTCTGATTTGTGTACCAGACTAGCCAAATCCAGCAACTTCATGTTTTGGTTTGTGGAAACAGTTTTCCTCACCAAAGAGAGGGGGTAGGGGAAATTATTTAAAGCTTGGAAATAAGTTGTTGCTTCGAAAGTTGTATAAGTATTTTTTAGGGGACGCCTGGGTTGTTCAGTGGGTTAAGTGTCTGCCTTGGCTCAGATTGTGATCCCAGGATCCTGGGATGGAGCCTCACATCAGACTCCCTGCTAAGGATCCTGGGATGGAGCCTCACATCAGACTCCCTGCTAAGCTTCCTCCTCTTTCTGCCTGCCTCTCCCCCTGCTTGTGTACACTCTCTTTTCTGTCTCTGTGACAAATAAATAAAATCTTTATAAATATTTTTTAGACTCTATTTCATTATGATAAATAAAACATAATCTGGTTGGGTTTTCTTAGGTGAGATTAAGAATGACCATTATGGTTTGCTTTGTTGATTTTGACAATATCAAAATGTCATACCTAGCAACTTTTTTCTTTAAAGATTTTATTTTTTTATTTGATAGACAGAGATCACAAGTAGGCAGAGAGGCAGGCAGAAAGAGGAGGAAGCAGGCTCCCTGCTGAGCAGAGAGCCCGATGTGGGGCTCGATCCCAGGACCCTGGGATCATGACCTGAGCCAAAGGCAGAGGCTTTAACCCACTGAGCCACCCAGGCGCCCCCATACCTAGCAACTTTTATTTTGTTTTGTCCTGCATCTGCAGAGTCTGGAGGTGACTCCAATGTGAAATTTTTTGGATTAGCTTTATGCTTGAGGGTACTTGCCTGTATATTGAACTTTGTAAAGCATCTAGAAACTTTAACCCATCCACTCAAGCATGATCTTCTGGACTGTAATGAGATGGTAGTAAATTCACATCTGGTTCTGCCACTTGCCAGCTGCATGACTGCAGACAGGGTACCTAACCTCTACACTTTCTTCATTTGTGAGAAAGATCGTGTGTTTGGCACATGTTAGAAGCAGTTTTATTTATTTTTTTTTTTAAAGATTTTATTTATTTATCTGTCAGAGAGAGAGCAGGAGCGAGCACAGGCAGACAGAGTGGCAGGCAGAGGCAGAGGGAGAAGCAGGCTCCCTGCTGAGCAAGGAGCCCGATGTGAGACTCCATCCCAGGACGCTGGGATCATGACCTGAGCCGAAGGCAGCTGCTTAACCAACTGAGCCACCCAGGTGTCCCTAGAAGCAGTTTTAATCATCATCTTCATTGTTGAAATCTAACTAGAAATTCATTTTGTTAGGTTAAACTCTTTTAAGGTACACTTTTCTCTTAAAAACACCTTCTTAACCCTAAGGCTACATGCAAACTTGGTAATAGACAGTGACCCTACAACACAGCCCAAAAAGGGTTTATTGTAACAGAGTGAGAAGAAAGGGTAGAAGGGGACTCTGAACAGCTAGGGAGTGCCCCCAGAGTCCTGGAGAAAGGTAAGTCACAGGGAGTTAGACCTGACGCTATTGCGTCTTGACCTCAGCTTTTGGTTCTTCTCCTCAGAATCTGAAAGCTATGTCCCTAACCTACTTCATTTCCCTCCTGGAAGGGTCTTTGTCACATGGCAGGAGTGGTTTTATCTGTCCCACCAAGAGCAAAGGGCAGCAGTCCTTGAAGAGCAGAAGGCAGAGGCCCCGAACAGATCTGCAGAGGGCCAGGATGTCGGTTTCTTCATGTAGGGTGGAGCAGAGATGCGCTTTGGCAGTCCTGTTTTGCCAAGTGGCGTGGGCTCAGGGTCCGTCGAAACAGCAGAAATCCGACGAGAGCACAATAAATCTCAAAAAAATCTTTTAAAAACATTGAATGCTATGTGATAGCACACCCCAGCATGAGAACCTGTCAAGGGTTGTATGTGTCACCAAATGCTTTGTGATGTCCCTAAAGATTACAGACATCAACAGTAATAAAGCTGTAATAACAGTAGTGTGTTATTGAACACGTACTTTGTTCCAGGCCCAGTGTAAGATGCTTTAATGGATTTTCCCTCTTATTCTTCCCAACAAGATTATGACGGAGTTAAGTTATTCCTGATTTTATACATGAGGGAATGAGAATAGAAGCTAAATAATTTGCACGAAATTACACCAGCTAGCATGGGGAGTCACCGGGATTACCTACAAACAATTGAAATTTAGAACCAGCTCTTTGAACCACCAGGCTGTACTGCTTCCTCCTCTGGTCAGTGGTTCTGTGGCCATAACTATTGTCCCACAGTGCCCATCCTTCCTGGAGGTTCCCAGGTAAGACATGAACCTGAGCTCATGCCAAGGGAGAACTTCCATGAGGGCTTCTTTTAAGACTACGGTTGGAGGGACGCCTGGGTGGCTCAGTTGGTTAAGCATCTGCCTTCAGCTCAGGTCATAATCTCAAGGTCCTGGAATCAAGCCCCGCATTGGGCTTCCTGCTCAGTGGGGAATCTGCTGTTCCCTCTACCCTCTGCCTCCTCCCCATTGTTCATGCTCTGTCCCTGTCTCTCAAATAAATAAATAAAATCTTAAAAAAAAAA
>RCUC01112439.1:0-16456 GCA_003697995.1 Taxidea taxus jeffersonii | reverse complement strand
TTTTTTTTTTTTTTAAGATTTTTATTTCACAGACAGAGAAATCACAAGTAGGCAGAGAGGCAGACAGAGAGAAAGGGGGAAGCAGGCTCCCCGCTGAGCAGAGAGCCCGATGCGGGGTTCGATCCCAGGACCCTGAGACCATGACCTGAGCTGAAGGCAGAGGCTTAACCCACTGAGCCACCCAGGCACCCCTGGACTAAATGTCTTTGAGTCAACACATATATTATTTCTCTAACCAAGAAGCAAATTTATTTATTTTTCTTTTCTTTTTATTTTATTATTATTATTTTTATTTATTTATTTTTCAAAGAGATTTTATTTATTTGACACACAGAGAGAGATCACAAGTAGGCAGAGAGATAGGCAAAGAGAGGGGGGAAGCAGGCTTCCCCCTGAGCAGAGAGCCTGATGTGGGACTCGATCCCAGGACCCTGAGATCATGACCTGAGCCAAAGGCAGAGGCTTAACTCACTGAGCCACCCAGGCACCCCCAAGAAGCAAATTTAAACGTATGCCTTCTAACAAATACCTGGGGTACAGGTTTCACAGCTTTTAAAGCTTTTACATAGCTTTAACTACAGCCCAGCCTGGAAGTGGAGTAGGGAAGTAAGTTGGACTGACAACTTCTTACTGAAACAGAAGGACCCTAATGAATCCATGGGCTTGGAGAGAAACCCACTTTATTTAGAGGTAGAACAAGGAAGTCAAAAATTTTTCTATGGATAATAATGGTTCTTTAGATTTTTAATGACTTTTCACTAAAATGCACAGCATACTCCCCTCATGAAGTTCTATTACTACATAAACTCTCAAAGGTGTGTTTGAATAAAATACATCAGAATCTGGGAGCGCTGGGCAGAGGGGGGCAGGTTGGGTGGCCCAGGAAATTTCAATAGGCCCTACAGTCCTCTCCCTGATGGTGGGATGCCATCGTCACAATACTTTTAGTCTCTGATTCAGCCATTAAAACAAATACCAGCATATGCCCACAGAATGCCTAACTTAAAAAAAATATTATATTCTGATGGAACCATCCATTAGGAAGTACTACTTAATAAGGTTTGAATAATTTTCAATTTGTTTTTTATGGGTTAGCAATAAATCATTTAAGTACATAGCAAAAATAACTTTGTTTCAAAAAATATTTATCTAGGGACGCCTGGGTGGCTCAGTTGGTTAAGCAGCTGCCTTCGGCTCAGGTCATGACCCCAGCGTGCTGGGATCGAATCCCACATCGGGCTCCTTGCTCGGCAGGGAGCCTGCTTCTCCCTCTGCCTCTGCCTGCGTCTCTATCTGCCTGTGCTCTCTCTCTCTCTAATAAATAAATAAAATCTTTAAAATAAAAAAAAAATATTTATCTATTGGGCACCTGGGTGGCTCAGTCCTTTAAGCGTCTGGCTTTGTTTCAGGTCATGACCTCAGCATCCTGGGATCAAGTCCCGGACTCCCTATTCTGCGGGGAGTCAGCTTCACCCTCTTTCTCTCCTTTTGCCGCTCTGCATGCTTATGTTCTCTCGTGCTCTCTCTCTCAAATAAATAGTAAATAAAATGTTAAAAAATAAGTGTTTATCTAAAGTAATTTTCTTTCTGGTGGAAGACCAAGAATTAAAAGTCAAGCTGGGTAAAAAAAAAACATGCCATAATGCATCCTACAGAGGTGCAGGTGTATGGAATTGCACCGTTGGCCCCAAAGTTCCTATCAGATTGAATAAAGGCAACTGGACTGTAATGCAAGGAGAGCCAGCATTAGATAACACTCCAGGAGGTCTCCTTTCAACCTTGAAGTGATTGTACAATCTATCCTCATCTGTCAAGAGAGGGAGAAAGCAGTAACTCCGCCCTCAGAGTTGACAACGAAAATTTTCTGATGAAAGGGATCTAGAGTGCCTAAGATCCTCCCATAATATTCATCTGATTAGATATATACAATTGGATTTTCAGTACCTTGGCATTTAACAGCATGAAGAGTACATGGTCAGGAGTTGCCTGGGCTCGCCACTGTAAAATCTCTGCCAGAAACTGGTGCTAAAGTCATAAAGCAGAAAAAAGAATTAGGGTCAGTAACTTCGGAAAAGTTGGATAATGCGTCTCCCATCTACTTCCGGAAGTAGAAGCAAGTTCTTGACTTGCTCATAAAAATCAACACATCTGGGCACGTGTACACGAATGTTTATAGCAGCAATGTCCACAATAGCCAAGTTATGGAAAGAACCTAGATGTCCATCAACAGATGAATGGATAAAGAAGATGTGGTATATATATACGATGGAATACTATGCAGCCATCAAAAGAAATGAAATCTTACCATTTGCGACGACATGGATGGAACTAGAGCGTATTATGCTTAGCGAAATAAGTCAACTGGAGAAAGACAACTACCACATGATCTCCCTGATATGAGGAAGTGGAGATGCAACGGGGGTGGGAGTTAAGGTGGTAGGAAAAGTAAAAATGAAAGAAGATGGGATCGGGAGGGAGAAAAACCAAAAGAGACTCTTAATGTCATAAAACAAACTGAGGGGGGTGGGGGGAAGAGGGGTTGGGTGAGGGTGGTGGGGTTACATCATATGTTTAAATAAAGCTTAAATAAAGTAAAAAAAAAAAAAAAATCAACACATCTGAACTCTTACCTTCCTCACTAAGTCATTCTCTTCAATTTGCCCAAGATCTCTTCCTGCAGCTTGCGCTATGCGTTTTCCAGCAACCAGATTTCCAACCATCACAGAAGCAGGACCCACACCTGTAAGTAAAGGCCAAAATCAACTCTCTGGTGGTGATAATTCAAACTACATCCCCGAAGTATTTCCAGACTGACCCAAATTAGTTCATATATTCACTCAACAATTCAGAGAGAGCATTCTTGTAGGCACTGGGGACACAGCAGTAAACAAGACAAACCGCCTGTACTCTATCGAGGAAAGGCAACCAGTAAGTACATATGCAAATAAATCATGTCAGGTAGTAGGAACCGCTAGACAAAAACAACAGAGGGGCGCCTGGGTGGCTCAGTGGTTTAAGCCTCTGCCTTCGGTTCAGGTCATAATCTCAGGGTCCTGGGATCAAGCCCCAAATCAGGCTCTCGGCTCAGTGGGGAGCCTGCTTCCCCCTCTCTCTGCCTGCTTCTCTGCCTACTTGTGATCTCTCTCTCTATCAAATAAATAAATAAAATCTTAAAAAGAAAAGAAAACGACACAGAGCTAGAGAAGAGACAGGAATCTGGAGGGAAGAGAGGAGAGGGTAGGTTCCTATGGCTTGGGTATAAGGGATTTTTCACTCCCAGGAGGTGACAGTTGGTTGTACTAGTTCCTACCAATAAATAATTTCATCAGCTCCAATCACAGTATGACCCTAAAAATGGGCTTAACAGTAAGGAATATCTGGTCTGGAAAGAAATCTGCCATTTTTGAGAACTGAGAGTGGGTTCATCAGGAATCTCAGAAGTGCTTCATTAAAAGTGAGTAATGACATCCACATTGTGGGACATTCTATAAGACAACTGGCCTGGACTCTTCAAAAACAATTTTTAAGAGAAAATAAGGCTAGGAGCTTCTAAATTTAAGGACATAACAGCCAAATGCAATGCATAACCTTGACAGGATACTACATTTTAAAAAATCAGTTGTAATAAACAAGTGAAGAAATCTGGATACAGACTGTATATTACTAGATGATAGCATTATATTAAGGCTAAATTTTTTTTTTTTTTTAAGATTTTATTTGTTTGACAGAGAGAGATCATAAGTAGGCAGAAAGGCAGGCAGGGAAGCGGGGGGAACAGGCTCCCTGCCGAGCAGAGAGCCTGATGTGGGGCTTGATCCCAGGACCCTGAGATCATGACCTGCGTGGAAGGAAGAGGCTTAACCCACTGGGTCACCCAGGTGCCCCTCTTTTTTCTTTTTTTTAAAGAGAGAGTACGTGTACAGGAGCGGGGTGGGGGGGGGAGGTGAGGGGGTTGGGCAAAGGGGGAGAGAGAGAATCCCAAGCAGTCTACACCCAGCATGGAGCCTGAGAGGGCTCTACCTCTTGACCCTGAGTTCATGACCTGAGCTGAAATCAAGAGTCAGAGGCTTAATCAACTTAGCCACCCAGACGTCCCAAGGTTAAATTTCATAATAGAATAATGGCATTGTTGTTGATTAGGAAAACTTCAGAAGCTTTTTTTTTTTTTTTTTTTGTCTTTGGAGTTAACACTACAGAATATTTAGGGGTGAAATGTGATGTCTGCAATTTATTTCCAAAGAGTTCAGTAAAACAATGTCAACAACTGGTAAATCTAGGGGAAGGTATACAGGTATTCACTGTGGTATTCTTTCAACGTTTCCATGGGCTTGACACTTCCAATTAAAAAGGGAGAACTCACTGAACTCTACCTCTGAAACAAATAATACACTATATATTAATTAATTGGATTTAAATTAAAAAAATAAACTAAAAAGGGAGAACTCTCCCTTTCTTCAAGAAAAAAGTGCTAGGGTGCTGTATGCTTTCTTTTTTTTTTAAGATTTTTTTTTTTTTAATTTATTTACTTGTTAGAGAGAGAGAGCACAGGCAGACAGAGAGGCAGGCAGAGGCAGAGGGAGAAGCAGGCTCCCTGCCGAGCAAGGAGCCCGATGTGGGACTCGATTCGAGGACGCTGGGATCATGACCTGAGCCGAAGGCAGCTGCTTAACCAACTGAGCCACCCAGGCGTCCCTGCTGTATGCTTTCTTGACAGTCACTTGAAGACTATTGTATCAAACTAGGCAGATGGCTAAGAGATAACTAAACTTATTACCAGCCAAGTTTTGAATAAGGCTGATGCTACTACATATGAATTAATATTAAATATCTTTTATTGCCAAAATCTGTTGAACCTAAATATGCTGGAACAAAATCACTTAAATGATAGACTCTAAATAATGGGGGAAGTATGGGTAGAGGGTATAAGGGAATTCTCTGTACTATTTGGCAATCTGAAGTGTGAAATTATTTCAAAATGAAAAGTTTAACTTTCTTTTTCAAATTGAATAAAAAATCCAAGAAGTATAAAGTACCCCAGCACTGTGCTGAACAATTTTAGTCTACAAAGCATCTACTGCAATTTTAAGTGTAATATGCAAAACTCCTTCCTAAGAAACTGCGTTAACAAGTTACATACAAGATATGTCATACTGGAGACAGCCTTTTATACAGGGCAGGGAGTCAGAGTATATCTGTGTTAGCTACCCAATCCCAAATTTAGACTGTAAAATTAATACAGGTGGTGCATCATTAAAAGTGAATTTTTCAGAGTAGTTTAAAACAGCAAAAATAATTCAGCAGCAATTTCTTGAGGTCCTTCTGTGTGCATTCCTTAAGTCTAAGGATCATAAACAGTGAAAAATAATTGGAAGCAATAACATCTAGAAGGCTAGCTGCTGACACCTTGCTGTACCTGTAAGTACCCCTTCTTGTTTTCCCCCACAAGCTATGCAAATTTCCTGTGGCAAAGAATACTAGTCATCAATCCCAGTATCTGTTCTCCTCTTCTTCCTTAATAACAGACCCCCCAGTTTAAGGCTGGGGAAATAAATACCTGGAATTAAGAATATTCTTTTGGTGTGGGAGACTAATATGTAAAAGAAAGTAATATGTGCAATTTCTAGAAAATATGTTTAAAGGGCAAGGTCATTTCCTTCCTTGCCTTTTTTCCCACTTAGCTGGAATGTAAGAATGATGGCTAGAGGTCAGGGGGCCTAACTGGGCCCTGAGGCAGTACGCTAGGATGGTCATAGGAGATTGTTTTATTTTCTTATAATCCTTCCTTTCCTTCCTGTTGTTGCTGTGATTATATGACAGGAGTAAACCTCTCTGCTCTACTGACTTTGGGAATGGTCTGAACTTGTTTTGGACAATGACATGTTAGGAGCCATGACACAAACAGAAGCTTTAAATATGCTTGTGTGGTTTGGCTTGCTTTCTTGCTTTTGCCATCTGCCTTGAGAAGAATATGGCACAGTAGCTGCTGGTCCCATGATGAGACACACGGAACAATTCTGAACCCAACCTACAACCTGGAATCAGGCCAAGCCCAGCTGATCCCAGCCAAGTTCAGAAGAGCCACATCCTGTGAGTGAAAAATAAGTGCTGCTTTGAAGCTCTCACATTTTTAGAGCTATTTGTTATGTGGCATATCTGTAATAACAGGTGACTGATACGATGCCAGAGCAAGAAGATCAGAAGCTGGAATCACAATGACAGGGGAGCTACCACCTGGGTCCCCCACTGCCCAGCTACTATATTTCTTTTGCCTGAGAAAGAAAAACTATGCTCTTGTTTTTTAGGCAGCTATTAGATTTTTCTGAGATTTGCAGCCAAAACCAGTCCTAATACATTTTCCATTCTTTACACAATAGCCCCAACAGGCAGCTCACTGGGATTTTTGTCACTAGGCTGCCTTAACATCTTTTCCATCTTCCTTTTCCTCTCCTTTCTTACCTCACTCCTAATCATCACCATTTTCCTGTATTCTTCTTAAATTCCAACCTCTCATGTTATCCCCACATTATCTCTACCCCATCTCTACCATGGTTTTCAAACTGCTTTGGTCCAACCCATACCCATCCCACTAAGATCTTAGCAGGCCATCACAACAGACGGCAAAAATACAGAATCCAAACTAATGCTTTCATTAGACAAGGCAGATGGCATACCTGTGGGGGCTTAGGAATAAGTCTTTTATATATAGGTTTTATCATTTAATAAAATTGAACTCTGGGTAACAAAAGCAATGTCTTAAGCATCTACTATGTCTCTAGGTAGCATCTTTTAAGCATCTACTGACATGAAAGGTTTGTTAAAAGAATTCTAGGGGCACCTGGGTGGCTCAGTGGGTTAAAGCTTCTGCCTTCGGCTCGGGTCATGATCCCAGGGTCCTGGGACTGAGCCCCGTGTCGGGCTCTCTGCTCAGCGGGGAGCCTGCTTCCCCCTCTGCCTGCCTCTGCCTACTTGTGATCTCTGTCTGTCAGATGAATAAATAACATCTTTAAAAAAAAAAGAATTCTAGATTAAATGCTATTTATTATTAAGAGTACACTTACTGTTATGAACACTGAATAATCTACAGAACTGGTGAATCATTACACTGTACACCTGAAACTACTATAACACCGTATGTTGATCATATTTCAATTAAAAAAGATCTTTCACATATTTTTTAATTTTTATTTTATTATTTTAAAGATTTTTATTTATTTATTCGACAGACAGAGGTCACAAGTAGGCAGAGAGGCAGGCAGAGAGAGAGGAGGAAGCAGGCTCCCTGGGAGGCAGAGAGCCCGATGCGGGGCTCGATCCCAGGACCCTGGGATCATGACCTGAGCCGAAGGCAGAGGCTTTAACCCACTGAGCCACCCAGGCACCCCAGATCTTTCACATATTAAAAACTATTTAATAAAATAGGATTTTAAGGATGTTTGGGTGGCTCAATCAGCTAAGCATCTGCCTTTGGCTCAGGTCATGATTCCAGAGTTCTGGGATCAAGTCCCACATCGGGATCATTGCTCAGCGGGGAGCCTGCTTCTCCCTCTCCTTGTGTGCTCCCTCTCTCTGACAAATAAATAAAATCTTTAAAATTAATAATAATAAAATAAAATAGGATTTCGCTCATATGACAAATGAATGTTGGTCTTCAGTAAATCAAGATGTGAGTTGGAGAAGATGTTGTGTGTTATACGCAACTGCCAGACATGTAGGCAGGCAATATGAAGACAGTTTTTATACATTTTTTGATGAATTACTCACAGACTTCTTGATTTTGACTGCCCCTTCAGAATATTAGCCTCCATAAACTCTTATTTCCACTAACAGAACTGATAAATATCATATATACTTTAGTTCTACACATGCTGTTACCTAGGCTAATGGATGAGTTGATAATAATATCTATCTAGATAAACTGTGACATCATCTTCAGCCACCAGACCAGGGAAGTAACTTTTGCAAAGCAGAGTATATTAAAATTTTAATAATGTGAGGATAATGTCTTGAATAAAAATGTCCTAGAAAGTAAGAGGCTAGCCTTATATTTTATTCTTGTACATTATGTTTACCTCTCAGCAAAAGCTATCACACAGAAATATGATTAAATGCCACACTTCCCCTTCCCTTCCTAATCTCCCCACTGCCTCGTCTCTTCCCAACACATTTGGAGGCCAATGTGCTGATGTACACTCCGTGTGTGTTTGTGTGTGTGTACACACACGTGTGCGTGGTGGTGGCACGATCTGTAAAACCCAGATTTTGGATCTCATGTGTCTTCAGGCATTCAGGAAACTAGGAGCTTCTTATTAACTTCTCAATTAAAACAGCATCCAAAAACCATAATGATTTCATGTTGGGTTGAATAGATATTTTAACATAATTGACCATCAATTACTCCTCCCTTTAGCCTCTTACTCAGCTTTATAAACTATCTGCTCAGAAATAAGGCCAAAAGATGAAATGGACTATTTGGGTTTTTGGGTTTTTTTTCCTCTTTTCCATATGGCAATTCACATATACTTATTCGCATCTCGAATTCACAGGAATACGGCAAATGCAAAATACGCTATTTATCTTGTGATTACAATGTAAAAAATTTTGAAATTATCTTGCTCCCCAGAGATATTACGGGCCCAAATCAGACCCCTAAAGCTTAGCAGGACTGAGGGATGACTCTCGGTGATTCCCAACAGAAAGGCAGTATAATATAGTGATTCGGAGTATGGATTTTAGGATCACAATTGGTGTGAGTCTTAACTCAGCCACTAACTAGCTATGTGAATTTGAGCACAATTCTTAACTTTTCTGCACTTATTTTCCACAGTTGGGGGCAACACTTTTGGATCACATACGTACATGTTTATCATTTTTATTTTATTATTTATTTATTTTTAAATTTTTATTAAGTTTATTAATAAATTAAATTATAAATTTATGAATAATTTATAAATATATTATATGTTATTTATTTATAAAGATATTATGTAATATCTTCATAAGTAATATATTTATAAATAATAAATTTATGAGCCATAAATTAAAATACACTAGAAATTAAATTTATTAATACATTTATTTAATAAATTAAATTAAAATTTATTGATTTTAATTATTTATTATTTTATTTATATTATTATATTTGTATTTTATTATTATCACATACATACATTGTATTTGGCTTTTTAGTAAGTACTCAATAAATGCTAGCTATTCTTTTTATTATCAGAATCCACTCTTAGAGGACTTGTTTTATTCTAGTTCCACAAGTGAGATTTTGATCATCTTGACCTCAAACCTTACATCCAGGGGAAATGGAAGCACACTACAGAAGTACTCAGAAGACGAAGCTGGTAATAAACTCAGAGAAGGCGATTCTGCAGGCTCTAAATCCTCCCTGCTTTTGGTCATCTAAGGCTACTCTTGTGTTACCTGTCTTTATAAAAATCCAATTCTAGAGAAAGAATGATGCCACCAAAAGTCAGCTTCTTGAAGTTGTAATTTTTATGCTATGTCTTCAAAGCTAGTGTATTACCTGGCTGCTTCTGTCGGGGTTTTGGCAAATTGGTTACACATGTATGTGGGCACATGAGGATATTGCAAGGATGCAGAGATCCCTCCAGAAAGAGTTGTTTCGTCTGAGATATGTGGATCCCTCCTAGAGGAGTTTTTGGCAATGTATTGGCAGGCACCAGAGCAAGACAATAAACACCCACTTGATGAATGCTATCGATCGCCTAGAAAAACACAGAGAAAAACATTCAGTGAGATTAATTTTGCTGCATTTGACATCCTCCTAATATAATCCATTATTCTACTCTAGGATTTTTCCTTTTCTATCCATTCTAGGTCTAGAATCTCCTAGATTATTAAGATCTCATACACGTGAAGTTATGTATTTCTTTAAGCAATGGCAGAGATCAACAGAAGATGGGTAAGATACGATCTAAATGGATAGTGGTGGATACTGGTTCGCACGCCTCAATATGTTCTCTCTTGAATGGTAATGTCCAAAACTTAGAGATTTGTTTTGGTTCTTTTAACATACAACACAGCTCAATTCTATAGAGGCAAAGTATTTTTATTATGAACACAAGAGAAGCCCTGGAATTGGGCTCCGGCTTAAATGGTTCACCAAGTTACCCAGAATCCCATCTGCAAAACACGGGGCCGGGCGGGGGGGACCACTGCACACTGAATCCTGGAGGCCACTGGCCCCCTCACTACACCTCTGCTCCCGGCTGCACACCTGTGCCCCTGCTGAACACCAGCTGTGCATGCTTCTACACCTTTTGTGCTTTTCTTGTGTTCACATAATTTAACTATTACATCAACTGATAAGACAGAGTGTAAAAGGACAGAGAGAGTTGTGGTTTGTTTGGAAAGACTCATTAAAAAGCTAATGCTGGTAGACACAAGTTAATTCTAAAAGGTAAGGATTATGTGTTCCTGTCCCTTTGCACATACTTGCATTCGAGTCTAACTTACAGGAAATGAAAACAGAAACCACAGACCATCCAATTTGATGTCACTTACGGACGCAGGTTAACAGGGAATGCAAACTGGTGTATTCCTACACATACTGCTCTATATGAAATGAATGCAGATATTTGTATGTTTCATGTAAAAGTTTAATACTTGAAGAATTTCTCATTTTTATGATTCTCTGCTTCAACCGCCTTTTAAAACTGACTATTAATACTAGTTCCAAACACACCAACTAAGAGAGTTCGAATGCATCACCATAAGTCTTACTGAAAAGAAGATACAGCCTTAGAAGAATGGACCAATGGTCATAAAAGACGGCAAGGCCTTTTATTAAAACAACTTAACAGTGCAAAGGAATAAACCTGAACATCATATTCCTCAGACTATCATACTAATCAAAAGAGACAACTGGAAAATAGAAAGTCTGGCAGGGTTCCCAAGTCTCTGGTATTTTAGAATACATAGACAGTTAGCAAATGCTATTACCTGTAGCCTGGATACCCCACTGGAAATACACTATTTGGCAAGTCATCAATCGACCACCTTCTTTAAAAGGTGCTCAGTTAGGTATTTAGTTTATATTATACGCAGATCCGGAGTTAACCTCTGAGCTCTAACCTACCGGAACATGTGGGGTCCTTACTGTTCTACTGTAGATCCAAATACTCCAAGCTGAGAAGCTAAAATACTGGGGAAATAATGCCTTCTCATTTCATACCCAAATCAGACCCCGAATGACTTTTACAAGAATTTGGATTAGCAAGTGAGCAGTGCATGTAATTACTATAATTGCTTTCCAGGGAAAAATAAGAAACATGTTGGGGAATTTCACTTTCTTTAATGGGAAAAAAATGTGTAACTCACCACAACATTCTACTATCATGCCTCACAATTCATTCCAAATGAAATAAGCATTTTGTTTGTTTGAAAACATGAATGGTATGAACAGTATTCTCTGTGCAGGTCTGATTCTTAGCCATCTCCTTTTGGAGATCAGCCCGGTCCCACCTCTTTATAGTCTTTTCTGACCAGCGGATGCTCAGTAGATTATCGTTCTTGTCTTTTTGCTACAAATAGCCCATGCTCTATCAGCTGATAATTCAGAACCACAGACCCCAAAGGTAAAAAGAAATCTTGAAAGGCATCTAAGCACTATCATTCATCTCAGGCTTGCACCATTTCTCTAACATTACTACTAAGTGGTAGTGAATACATCCAAATGCCCCAAGCAGACAAGTAATAATGCTGGGAACACTTCCAGTAACTTAGAATTTTCTTTGTCAAAGTCCATGCTTTCTTTGGACCACACATTATCCAACAAATATTTCCTGGGCCTACTATGTGTATTTGCTGACATGACTCTCAATATACAGTATCCTATATACTTCAAATAATGATCTCACTGAATCTCTCCCACAGCTCTTTCATCCCCACTTTTTTTTTTTTTAAAGATTTTATTTATTTGATAGACAGAGATCACAAGTAGGCAGAGAGGAGGAGGCAGGCTGTCCACAGAGCAGAGAGCCCGATGCGGGGCTTGATCCCACAACCCTGGGATCATGACCCGAGCCGAAGGCAGCAGCCCCAACCCGCTGAGCCACCCAGGCGCCCCTCTTTCATCCCCACTTTACAGGTTAGGAAATAAACTCAGTAAGGTTAAGTAACATCTGGTACTGAGGGGTGCTGCAATTCAAAGGCTGTAATTTTAAATGAAGACTAGACTCTTTTCAACATGCTACCCATGCTACTAGTGCAACTAGCGACATATCCCTTACACAGAACCCAGGTCTTCCTCCTTCCCTAATGGTTTATCTCACCTAGCTCTATAACTCCACAGGAAAGCTCCTTCAGAGTAAGAACATCTTACATTTGCTTGGACCCCTGCATGCGAGGCACCCATTACAGAACATATGTAATGGGACTACAGCTGTTGACAAGTGGGTTGATTTCTGTCACAGATGTGTTCCGCACATGGTCAGTTTAAACTTTCCTGGTTACCAAACACTCAGGCACACAAAAAAGGGGGAAGAATTTGCTGAGGCAGGTCAATTCAATTGTTCTTGGCAACCTGAGCAGAAAAATACTATGTAGTCCAGAGGGAGAAATGGTACTAATTATATTATTTTGCTAATGGTACCTGGAATAGCTGAGTACTGACTGGCAAGACAAAAATAAGGTGTCATAACCGGCCCAACAAAGAGAAGGCTTCCTCAGTGGCTGCCGCCACCTGTGACGGCAAAGCCAACCTGCCGGGATAGGTCCTCCGGGTGTGTGCTCACCTGTAACACTCGGCTCATCCACTGGAAACTGTCCTCCTCTGAGGCGTCGGGTCTTTGTTCCGCAACCACCACAATGCGCTCATCATAAAATACAGACACAGAAAACACAGCAATTCTAAGAGAGACAGATCAAACACATCAGGACTCCCTTCACAATCAGACCTATTTGCTTTGCTCAGTTGGAATAACAGAGAGGAGACATCCCCCCCACACTACCCAGAAGTGAGTTGTTTAGAAAGGAAAATCCACAGTCACTACCATTAAAACGCAGACTCAGAACATGTACTAATAAGCACCACTGGCATGAACAGTGGGACAGAGTGATAAATGGGACACAGTCCCTGTCTTCATGGAGCTTGCATGTCAGACACAGAACAAATAAATATAAAATAATGTCATGTTGGAGTACACACTGGGAGGGAAAGCAAGGCAGGGTGAGGGGCAGAGCAGTGTGCGGGGCAGCCGCACCACTGAAGGCAGGGTGGTGGGGGAGTGCCTCCCTGAGGAGCGGACACTGGAGCAGAGACCTGAGTGAAGTGAGGACGCGAGCCATGCGAAGATCTGGAGGAAGAGGTTTCCGGGCAGAAGGAACGGAAAGCGAAAAGGTTCTGAGGTAGGAACGAGCTTGGCAGGTTTGAGGAACAGCAAGAAGGCCAGTGTGCCTGGAGCAGAGTAGTGAAGCAGAGAGTGGTGGGGAGAGGTCAGACCCAGGCCAGGGCAGGCAGGGGAACCTGGCAGGCCAAGGGGAGGGGGTTGTTCTGAGTGAGGTCTCCGCTCGAACGTCCCCTTACTAGTGAGGCATTCCCAGACCACCCTATACAAACCAGCAAGCACACTCCCACCCAGCCCCGTGTTCTTCCTACATGGCACTTAGGACCATCCCATGTGTTCTCGATTTCCCTGTCTCTGGAGTTACTGTCTGTTTCCCCTAATGAGAATGTGAGCTTCACAAGGGCAGAAACCTGGTCTGTTTTGTTCACTGTCACATGTGTCCAGAACAATGGCACACAGCTGGCACCCAATAAATACTTGCTGAATGGATGCATGAAACAATGGGAAGTCACTGGAGAGCTAAATATGCTCTTCCTTCCTTCCACATGTATTTATTGAACACCTACTGTGTGCCAGGTGCTGTGCTGAGTGCCGGGAATACAACAGTGACCAATGAGAGAGAGTCTAGTGCCCCACTAAGTTTACATCTCAGAGGAAGCCATGTCATCACAAAAACCATACATTTTAGGAACTGATTCTCTGTGGTTTTATTAATTTTTCCTACTTCCTAAAAAACTGAAGGGACATCGAGTGCTTTAAAGCTATATTTGTATCTATAGATAAAGATACAAAGATATATAGATATATATCCGTGATTATAAACTACTAGACATCAACTGCACAAATATGTACCAAGTATCTTCTTGGGTTAATAAGCAAAGATAAAAGGATTTGTAATTGACTTTATCCATGGAATCTGAAATTAGCACTTGTGTACTATGTCAATCTCTGTGTTAAAATGTTGTAAAAATTTAGTCAGAGATGAGTAAGAGAAACAATTCTCCGATATAAAATTCCTACAACATAGCATCTATCTTAATTAGCCCGAATGGCACCACTTCTATATTGATGGAATGTAGGAAGTTCAATGTTTTAGTGGAATTCTCCAGAGTCCTCAAAATTCCACAAATAGTAATAATTAAAAACCGAAGTACAGAATATGGTTGTATCTTATTCCTCTCAATTCAAACCAAAGAACTTGCCTTGTTAAGATAAATATTCAAAGGCCAACTCTTGCTGTGGTTAGCCAAAAATAACCCAATCACTTAGAGATTCTATAGAATACAACACAAATCACCCTGTAAAGATATATTTAGATTCCACTGGAAGTGCTAACCATTTGAATTTTTACTACTCACCTTCCCCTATAAACAGTCTTTATTGATTCAACAGCCAATCCAGTAGCAACAATGTCATCAGCATTATGTCTTCGACCACTAACCATCAGTAACCCATCCATTTTTCCAACCACGAACACCAAACTGCCCTGAAAGGTAACAACAATTTACCTTGATTTCCATTATTTAAATAGTAGAACATTTATTTTACTTGAAATGGAGCTCAAAATATGTATCAAAAATATAAGAATACTTATATTCTTATATTTAATATATATATCAAAAATATAAGAAAGCAACACAGTATTTTATGGATTCTAAAAAAGTGTTTTATGCCTCAAAAATCGGGGGGGAAATAAATAGCATATTACAACTACAGTATAAGAAAGGAATTCATTTATATTTATTCTCAAGGAGGAATTTCATAAGAAAACAACTAGGATTCCGCACAAATATAGTTTCTTTCCTCAGCCATGATGGCAGATTATGTACCTATTCACAACATGGATGCAAACAAAAAAATTGTGAACCATTTCATACTGGAATTAGGAAGAAATTAAAACAGCTGAATGTGAGAATGCTTGTTTTAGGTTTATAAGGGTAATGCTGTTTCCATCCGGCAAGATTAGAAACATTTTGTTCCTCACAAAATACAATCAAACTTCCCACGGTGTCATATAAAACCCTTCATGATCTGCCTCCTCTCTACCTTCCTTGTTGGCTCATGAAGCTAACTGTGAGCTCTCTGAGAAGAGACTTTTGTATCCTAAGTGTCTCTGTAAACCCAGTGCCTGTAAACACCATTTGCTGGAAAGCAAACTGATTTCATGGTGTAGTGCTGCTAGTTTGTATGAAAATGCCTTGTACACTATTTATGATGGTTTCCCTTTGCTAAGATAACTTTTTTCAGCACTCTTCTAACTTACTGAAACACAGAAATCAAATAAAGAAATGGAGCAAGAATAAATGAAGAGGGTTTTTTTTTTTTTTTTGAGGTTACTTATTTATTTATTTGACAGAGAGAGAGAGAGAGAGAGAGAGGCAGGGGGGGGGGCACAAGCAAGGGGGAGTGGGAGAGGGAGAAGCAGGCTTCCCAATGAGCAGGGAGCTCGATGTGGGCCTCAATCTCAGGACTCTGGGATCATGACCTGAGCTGAAGGCAGACGCTTAACAACTGAGCCACCCAGGTGCCCTAAATGAAGAGTTTTTTGAAAGTAAAAAGTCTTAGTTTGAAGGAGTCAAATTAACTCAGGTAACAAAAGCAATAAGTATTAACTCAGTTTATGACATTCTTACAAAAACTGCTCTAAATCTAAGAGAGGCTCTGTAATACTCTTGAATCCAAATTTGTTCTGTTCTGTGACAGAAACTTTTGTAAAGTACAAATATCTGGATCAGATATACCAAAACAAACATGAATGTATCACTTACCGGCCCCACAAACCCCAAGAGTCCTGACCGGATGAAGGGCACGTCCCCAACAGGAGAGCCTGCAGAATTCACTGGAATCACCTAAAAGACAGAAAGCATGAAAATCTTTGCTTTTTCTTAAAATATGTATTTGATTTTTTAAAATTCTTTAAAAAATTACAGTAGTGATATACACTTGTTGAAAACTTAAAATTATATAGTGACTTCAGTATTACCACCTTTAAGAGATAAACATTTACAATTTGTTGTGATTCCCTTGGACTTTTCATAGGTACATATATTAACATATTAAGAATTTATTTTTGCAAAAGAAATATTATATATACTGTTTCGTAACCTGCTTTTTCCCATACTATATATATATATATATAT
>RCUC01112438.1:0-44308 GCA_003697995.1 Taxidea taxus jeffersonii | reverse complement strand
AAAAAAAAAAAAAAACATGAGGGGCACCTGGGTGGCTCAGTGAGTTAAGCCTCTGCCTTCAGCTCGGGTCATGATCCTGGTGTCCCTGGATTGAGCCCCATGTCAGGCTCTCTGCTCAGCGGGGAGCCTGCTTCCCTCTCTCTCTGCCTGCCTCCCTGCCTACTTGTGATCTCTCTCTCTCTCTGTCAAATAAATAAATAAATATGAAATCAAGACTTGCATACATAAAAATTCACATGCATTTATACAACTGAGTCAAAGGGTTACAAATATGAAACAATCCATACTATGTAACGACGACAAATAAATGTAAAGTAGAGCAATGCCATGGTATTCCTAAAAGAATAGTAGTTTGTAGTTAATATTTAGCCAAAAATGAGAACATGTTATAATACGTAGGATAAGCTTTTGCTAAAATTTTTTTTTTTATCTCAAAATCAAATGAAATGGGATGTCTGCATTTTAACTGGCAACCTGATTAGTAACTAAGTGAGGGCTTTGGTTTTCTTCCTGAGTGAGCTAGGGTATCACCGAAATAATGGAGTGATATGGTCAGACTTAGGTTTTTGAAAAATCGTTCTCCTTCCCCCAAGAGATAACTACTTCTTACTAATTTTTGGATTAGTCTTTTATTGTTTTCCCTGGAAAGGTTAAGCAAATATGTATGCAGGTATTTGTTTTTACCTCTCTCTTACATAAAAGCTTAGTCAAAAGGCAACTCAGCCTCCAAAGCAGAAGCAGGATTGAAAAAGAAGCCAATGAAGCACTCCTTGCATCTGTTAACACCTTTCAAAGGTTGTTTTTTGTTCATGATACGATGAAAGCCAAAATAAAAATAATTAAAAATTCACATTTGCATTTACATTTGAAATCTTTTTATTTTATGGAGAATCACACACTTCTGTAACCATATTACAAGGTGGTACTCAGCCATTTTTGTACTATTAATAAATAAAATAAAAATGTAAATACATTAAAATCTTTATTTCATATTTTTTCTGTCTTTCAATATGCATAATATTGCTTTATGATTATAATTGACAGCAGCCAACTATGTAAATAAATTAATAAATGAAGAGGTTCTTAATGCTCAAACTATTTTGCTGATGAGATACAGTAAGAAAAGGTTAGAATCTATTCTGAATGTACAGTTTAACTTACCCTCTTACTTTTTTCTACTATACTTTCCTTGATACCTAAAAGTCCTATTTCCAATACTTTCAGTCTATTTTTCTTCTTACACACAAGTTTGACTCCTCCATGTGACCCAATTTTTCCACTTCCAAGCTTGAGTTCTGTGACTCAATTTTGTAGAGGTTCCATAATGAATCTATACAAATTGAGTTACATCAGATCTACTGTCAAGAAGAGACATTGAATGGACTGCTGTCAAAACTTCAGAGTTGCAAATGCATTGCCCATTTAGATGATGCCATAAAAAGAGTGCTTATCAATCTTGATCTACCTAGGGATACAATGGAGAAGAAAATATCATATTTAATAGTTTGGAGGATTTTTATTTTATGAAACTGAGTTCTATGGCACTTGCTCCTTTATCCCACCACCATGTCCCTTTAATCATTTTGCTTGAGTGACAAGACTTAATGTATTGATTTCTTGCTGACAGAAAAAGAAATCATATCAGTGGGTAATCTTTTTATCACTCTGATCAAACAGTTATTTAGTTACAAAATTGGCAAAGAAACTTCATACTGTTTCTAAGCTCACACTCTAAGTAAGTATCAGAGAAACAACTGGGTGAGGGACTGAGGAGTCTTCCCTAATGTTTTGTAGAACACTTTGTTTCTATATTGATCTACTTTGTTATTTTTTATTTTTGTAAGTTGAAGGGACATTGTAAGTACAATACTTGGATTAATAGGAAGATTACATTTTGAAAGGTGTATTCACCTTTTCCACAATAAATGCACAATAGAATACAGAGCTTTTCCATCACTCCTAAAAGTGTCCTCATGCTTCCTTGTGGTCTGTCCTTCCTGTCCCTGGCCCAGCAACATCAATCTATTTTTTGTCAATATAGGTTAGTTTACTCTTACTATAAAGTGACAGAAATAAAATCAGACAGTATGTACTCTTTCTATGTTTGATTTTTTTAAGTTAGCAAAACCTTAAACATTATCCATGTTGTTACATTTATCAGTAGTTCATGCTTTCTTATTAATGGAATCTATTTCATTCTTTTTTGTTGCCAAGTCGTATTTCATTGCATGGATGTATTGCCTTTTATTTATCCATTCATCTGTTGATAAGAGATTTAAGTTATTACCAGATTTTGGCCATTATAAATAAGGCTTCCGCAAGCATTCATGAGGCAATCTTGGATGGATGTGCTTTCATTTTCTTGGGTAAATAACTAGCTGTGGGAAGAACAGACCATATAGTGGTTATGACTTAACTTTGATAAAATCGGTAAACAATTTTACTTTCCCACCAGTAGGATATAAGTGGTCCAGTAACTCCGGTTCCTCATGTATATACCTGATATCCTTGGTCTTCTTAGTTTGATTGATTCTAATGATAGTGATCTCATTGTGGTTTTTATTTGTAATTCCTTATGCGGCAAGGAACTGCAAATGGTCTTTAGTCAAGAGCCAGCAAGAAAATGTAGCTTTTTGTTATACACCACATAGAAGTGAATTTTGCCAAAAGCAATTTGAATTTGGAAGTGGATCTTTCTCTAGTCAAGCCTCAGATGAAACCACACCTCAGTCTAAAACCTTGAATGTGGGAGTACCTAGATGGGTCCATCGGTTAGGACTCTGCCTTTGGCTCAGGTCATGATTCCAGGGTGCTGGGATGGAGCCCCACATCGGGCTCCCTGCTCAGTGGGGAGCCTGCCTGTCCCTCGTCCTACCACTCCCCCTGCTTGTGCTCTCTCTCTCCCTCTCCCTCTTTCTCTCTTTCAAATAAATAAAATCTTTTAAATATATTAAAACCTTGATTGTGGTAAGAAATAACTAATTGAAGTATCTGTTTAAGTGTCTTATCCATTTCTAAAGGATATAACACAAAATTTATCATTGTATTCATCTTTGAGTATACAACTGTGACATTTGGCATATTCGCAATGTTGTACACCTATTATCACTATCCCATTTCCAGAACTTTATTACTACCCAAACAGAAACTCTGTTGTCCCCCTAAAATAATAGCTCCCACTTCTTTCTCTCCCTAGTCCTCTGGTAACCACTATTATATTTCCCTTCTCCATGAATTTGCTGATTCTAATACCTGACGTAAGTGGAATCCTACAATACCTGCCTTCTTGTTTCTGGCTAACTCCGTTGAGCCTAAAATATTCAAGTTCAGTCTATGTTGGTGACACACGAGCACTTGAGCATCATGGCTGAATAAGATATCCCTTGTCATGTCCCTGTAGGCAACCATGTAAAGTTGATGTATGCAGATAAAAATGAAAACACACACCACTTGCATAGGTTAAATTGTTTCCTCCACAAAGGTATGTTGAAGTCCTGACCTTCTGTTCCTCTGGGTGTGACCTTTTTGGGAAATATGGTGTTTACATCTCCATTTAAGATGAAGTCATCAGGCTGGCCCCAAATCTGATGTGACTAATGTCCTTATAAGAAGAGGAAAACACTCTGTGAAGACAGAGACACACAGAGAGAAAGGCCCATGATGACACTACAGAGATTAGGGTGAGGTAGCCAGAGTCCAAGGAACATCTTGGCCACCTGCCATGACCAGATGCTAGCAAGAGGCACAGAGATTCCCCCCAGAGTCCCAGAGGATCCTGGCCTTGTAAACACCTGTGTTTGGGATTTGTAGCCTGCAGGACTGTGAGAGAATACATTTGTATTGCTTCATGCCATCTGATTGGTGGCACTTTGTAAACACCAGCCCCAGGAGTCCATACTTCAGTATTAGCAATTTTACTTTTTAAAAAATTTTATTTATTTGACAGAGATCACAAGTAGGCAGAGAGGCAGGAAGCAGGCTCCCTGCTGAGCAGAGAGCCTGATGTGGGGCTCAATCCCAGGACTCTGAGCTCATGACCTGAGCTGAAGGCAGAGGCTTTAACCCACTGAGCCCCCCGGGCATTCCAGGAATTTTACTTAATGGGGCTAAATAGAATCCCTTTTGTTATCCTTCTTTCTATTGTCGAGTATTGTTTGCTGATCATACATTACATTTATAGTAAATAATCAAGGGACTAGTGTAAAAATGAGAGAATGAAAACTATTAATCTTCCATTATGCCAGAAGGGGCATTTGTTTTGTTTTGTTTTGTTTTTATTCTTTGGCATTTGCTTCCCTTCGAAGCTCTATTAATCTGATCTTTCTATTCTTCTATTCCAATTAATGAAGTATTGTAGTATGAGTTTCTCTGCTTCCCAGTTTATAGGCTGGAGGAGAGAGCTCCTACCTCTTCCCACCCCCTGGTAGCCAGAGCCATATATTGGACTTGGCCACACTAAGATGCCCCTTCTTGGGATTGCGGGGGGGAGGCGAGTCTGAATCAAGAAAAGCAAACCCTAACACACTGAGCAGTTTCTTGTATGGTGGTTTTAATCCTACAGGTGCTGACAGTATCTTGCAGCAGCAGTAGCAGCAGCATCGCAATTGGGACCTTGTTTAAATCAGTAACTACCTTCCAGAATTACCTTGATATCTGCATATCTTCCACATCCAGTCCTCTAGATGTCTGTCAATTCTCTGCACTCCAGATAGCCCTTCAATTAATTCATGTCTCTGGCTACAGAAAGTCAGAGCTGGCTTTTTTTTTTTTATTGTTTGTAATTTTTCAAGTACATACTTATGAAAAGTTCTGAGATTCAGATTTCCCAGTAGCACTGCCATCAAAATATTTCATATTTTGGAATTCTGTATGATATTTGAATTTCTATGTGATATTTATCCAAGACTATTTTTATGTATGCCAAAAGAAATGTTAAAACAAAAAAAAATTTTTTTTTCAAATAGAGGGTGACTAATTAGTTTGACTAAGTCTTTTTTACTGGTTTAATAATAACGTTGTCATTGAGGAGAAAAGTTAAAATCTTTAAAAAGTTATAGGTATGATTACTGGGATACTCAGTGCAATTCTTATATGAAAAAAAGATGTAAGTGATGGGAAATCACTGAAACCCAACTTCTGGTGTCCATGTTAAAGTAGTAGGATTGATAATGAGAAAATAAAAAGTTCCTAAGTTCCCACATTCCTCAAGGTACTCTCCAGCCCCTCTCCCAAGATACAATGTATTAGTCTATAGCCATACCACTCTGAGCACAGCAGATCTCATCTGATCTCAGAAGCCAAGATATAATGTATGAGAAATGGAGACATTTTATTACAGATATGAGTCTAGTGAAGATAGTCCTGAAGCCTTTGAGCTGGGAGTTATATTTATAAGTGAAAAAAAATAGTATTAGAGTTATGTAGAAAAAAATAACTTTGTAAGTATCCCTCAGTTAAAGAACTGTCAAAGTCCAGGGGGCAGGTTGGGGGAAGAAAGGAAGAGGAGGAGGAGGAGGACATGGAAGAAGAAAACAACCAGATTATAAAGAAACAATAGCATTTTTGGAGGATATAATTCTCTTTAACAGTTCCATACTTTCTAAGTGAGGTGTGTACATTGTGTTGAATATGCTCATGTGAATTATTTATCCTTAATCATGTATTTCCTGTGTGACGCCTGATACACTGGTTCTTGATGAATTTCCTTTGAGCCCTGATATTCATACACATTTCTCCTACACTATATGAAGTTCTGACTGCCCACCCCATGAATTCTAAATTTACAAGCCTGGATTACATTTTTTTTTTTTTTAACATTCTGGGCTCA
The DNA here is from genome assembly GCA_003697995.1 of Taxidea taxus jeffersonii. Taxonomy (NCBI): domain Eukaryota; kingdom Metazoa; phylum Chordata; class Mammalia; order Carnivora; family Mustelidae; genus Taxidea; species Taxidea taxus. Next base: position 38,481 of record RCUC01112438.1, on the reverse strand, counting down.
AACAATTTGTATTTTCCGTTTGACATTCCCCTAATTCCGTTAAAACCGCTTTTGAGATGTCTAACTTGTGTCAATCTTCCTATGCCTCTATCCTAAGCCGTTTCAGCACTAACTAGAATATCCTTCACTAATTTGCTCCCTTCCCTCTCAAGTTAAAGGTCATCTCACTCGTATTTGAAGACTCACTCTGCTTCATTGGTGTCTTTCTGGTGGCACTGACCATATTCCTCCCTGTTATAATGGCTTTCATGTAAGCCTTACCTCGTTCTGGATTTTATCACCTAACGGACCTTTGGTGGATGGCACAGGGTACATTGAGCTCACATAAAGAGGTCCTTTGAACTCACATAAATTTCTCTCACATGTAGTTATTTCTGTGTGCTTCCTATGGCCTGTTCTTTTTTCTACAGAAAACAGGGACTGTACAACCTTTCTTTCATGCACTGTAGTGTCAGTGTTTGTACCTCATGTTAGCTCACTGAAATAACTCAAAAAAATGTATTTCTGAGCAATCCTGCTGCACTAATATCTTGTCTGGTGGAATGGTAGTAGATTAAATCCATTGGGCTCTAGGCCTTTGATTGGTGCTCTGAGCATATGAAAACATGAGTTTAGAATATGGATCTTAATCATACTTAATTAGAATATTGATTGGCAGCTTTTTTTTCTTTTCACAGAAATTTGAGGCCAATGCTTAATATTTTAAATGAAAATTAAGTAACTCCATGTTGCTTACATATAGTATTGAGTTTATGGTAATATGCTTTTCTCTGATTCCCTTTTCCTCAGGCGACACAAATTCAGACGTGTATGAGAATATTTATTAAAGGGTTGAGAGCCCCATGAGTAGGAAAGTCCCACAAAATAGAGAATACCAATTCCGTGCAAGTGAGATACACTATTTATTTTTTTATTGTTAATTTGGGTACAGGGGACACAGGATGTTATGTTAGTGTCAGGGGTACAACATAGTGAGTCGGTATCTTTATACTTTGTGCCATGCTCACCACAAATGTAGCCAGCATCTGTCACCATTACAATGCAGTTACAATACCACTGACTAGATTCCTTATGCTGTACCTTTTATTCCCATGACCTACTCATTCCATAACTGGAAGCCTGTACCTCCCACTCCCCTTCACCCATTCTGTCCATCTCCCGACTCTCCTCCAACTGGCACCACCTGTTTGTTCTCTGTATTTGTAGGTCTGATTCTGTTTTTTGTTTGCTCGTTTTTCTTTTAATCTCCACATGGGAATAAATTCATAAAATAGAAATATCATATGATCTAATAATTCCACTACTGTACATTTACCCAAAGAAAATGAAAACACTAATTTGGAAAGATAATACACCGCTATGTTCATTGTAGTATTATTCACAATAGCCGAGATATGGAAGCAATCTAAGCATCTATCTGTAGATGAATACGTAAAAAGAAGTGGTGTGTGTGTGTGTGTGTGTGTGTGTGCATGCATGCATGCGTGCGTGTATGTGTATGAATGTTACACAGCCATAAAAAAGGATAAGGTCCTTTCATTTGCAATAGCATGGATGGAACTGGGGGTGTTATGCTGGGTGAAATAAATCAGATTAAGATACAGTATTGAAATACATCTTTAACATTATTTAAATGGAATGAGTTTACTGTTTGGCTGAATAGCCTCTCACCCCATTTCAATGAACTAAAACTACAAACAACCAAACAAAGCTTTTTTAGAAACCCTATAGTTCCTTCAAGATGACCTTGAAATACAAAATAACCAATGATTTATAATTTGCAGCAATTCAGGTATTAATTACAATCTACTGACTCTCTGATTTGTAGAACTGTTGGGAACACATCTCATGAGAGATACTGCTATGGCAATAGAATCATGTAGTTACTGGGGTGATACTGATTTAAAGAACTTGAAAACCATAAAATGTATAACCAATCTTTAAGTATTTGCAATTTTGTTACTTTTAAGGACATTTAAAAATATTTAAATATCAATGATGCTCAAAGCACATTGTTGTATACTTTTGCAAGGAGGTCTATAAGATAAACTCCTAACAGTGAAATTTCAGCATAAAAGGCATATGCAATCTTTCTTTTATTGACATTGACATATTTCATCCAAATATATTCCAGCAATGTATATTTGTATTCAATAGTATGTGTCTAACCCCACTCTCTCCAGAGGGGTTTTATTAAGCTGAAAAAATGTTTGCCAGTCTTACATGTAAAGAATCTGACCTATCAATTTCCTTCTTTTTCTCCCCAGATAGATCCCGCTCATTTTAGCATTCATATTTTCTCAGACAAACTTAACTGTCACTTTGTGTACACTGTCTTCTCCCAAATGCTATCTTCGGTATTTTCATTCGAATCCCATAACATTTATGGACATATATGTGGGGGGCATTGACCTTCTAAGGATAAGTCATTTTTTTCTCTTTATCAATTCATGCCATTTCTTGTTCAGTAGAGTTTTGATATTCTTATATTGCTAATAAGTATATTTTCCTTACCGTGAGTAGATAGGGATAATGTTCCTGATGATGATCAAGGTTAGTCATGTCAATGTCAGTGAATGCCTCAATATTTTCATTGCCGTCTTACTCCTTCTAGACCATTAGGCTCTTAAAGAGTATTTGCTCAAAGACATGCCAGGTAAACAATGTTGACTATGATCTAAGCTTTAGTACCAGCTCCTTATCTGCTCTTCTATGCAGAGGACCTAAACTCAATTTTCCATAATCCTTTAGGATACCTTTTATCCCTTTGACCCAGCACTTAAAATGGAAGGAACTGACCTAACTCCTTTTCCCTGGACTGTGAGCGCAGCATGACCTTGCTAAGTAGGAGGACTTGGCCAAGACCATTAAATCTTACTAAATGAGCTTGGGATAAAGGAAGAAGTTTAATTGCCAACACAGAATTTCAGAGAATTTTTGCCTAGACCGTTACATTTGTTATTCCTTTATTCATCTAACTGAATGTTCTAACCACTATTTTTCTGGCTTACCTGTATTTTTATCCTAAATCACTGTTTCCCTAGGGGTGAGCTGGAGGTCAGAGGGCACTCATGGCAGCGTACACAACCAGCTGGACTTGAACACTTGTTTTGAAAACATGAATTTGTTCCAGTACAATTGAGCTACTGTGGAACACTTAGAGCATAATAATGCTCACCTGTGATTTTTTTTCTGTGGGAAATACCAGGTGAACACAGAAAACTGCACCCCGCTGAACCCAGTGGTGTAGCGGTGCACAAAATTACACATGAACCCGCTGTGACCCACTGCCAGTGACCTCAGTTTACCGCGGGCATTATGAGCCACACAGTCCCCGTCTGGTGTTACAACTTCCCATCTGTTCTCAAATACCCTTCTTTCCTCCATGTCACAGGAACTCCTGAACTGCAACCCTTCCAACAGCCACTTCCACAAGCAAATTTCAAGTCCTTTTCAAGTTAAAGTATCTATTTGTTGCATTATTTATGTATTTTTTCAATATATGTGAAGCTCTGCTATGGTTTTTATTAGATTTTTTTTTTCCTGTATACTGATGGAGTTTTGAGTGTTGTGCCCTATCCCCTACTTTTCTTATAAGCCCCATTGTGTTATTGTTCACTGTCACATAGCACAGCAACCATTGGGAATGCAAATGTCCCCTTATACTAGAACTGACTGTATTTATTTATTTATACCAGAACTGTATTTATGTATGTATGTATTTATTTACACCAGAACTGAATGAACCCTTCACCTTCAACTCTAGGCTTATAAATCAGGTAGCACATTGCCCTCTGGAACACAGTGCCTTATACAAACTGGGTATTTGCTCTGGATTTATTGCAAAAAATAAATATACCTTGTTCATTCCTGTTTCCATGACTTTCTTTATCAAGGCTTCCCACCTGAAGGGCAGTTTTCCTTTCTCTCTGCCTAATCAAATACTAGCCAACTTTTAAGATCCATTTAAATTTCAAATACTACGTTGAGTCTTTTTGACAACCCCAAACAGAAATGATAGCATCTTCCTCTGTGTTTATAGTAAATACTATTTGTGCCATGTATTTAAAATAATAGTTACCATAATGTTTTTCTCCTATTGGAACAAGCACCTTATTTTCTCAGGTGTATTACAAATTCCTTGGGAGGAGGTTAGATGCCTAGCCTGCCTTATATGTCTCACCATGCCAAGCACAAAGCATTGAAGACGATCATTATTGAATAAATATTTTGGGTTTTTGGTCAAAGCAGTAGATCTGCCCAACAATTATAAAAAGTGAAATTCATTAAGTGTCTGTGGAAGCCAGAGAAACTCCTTGTGACAAAAGGATAAACTTTGTTTACTGTTTGTAAAAAGGAGGAAAAATATTAACACATAGTGATTGAATACTAAGACAGTTTAGTAGCCATGCTCTTAACAAGCAACCCTTTCAAAAGTATTTCAAAATATTGTAAACACATGAATAGGTTCTCTCTGATTCTCTTCTTTATACTGGGCTACAGGCTTGGTTTTATTTTATTTAAGATATTTTAGATTTATTTTTTCATGAGAGGGAAAGAGAGGCAGAGGCAGAGCAAGAAGCAGGCTTCCCACTGAGCAGGGAGCCTGATGCAGGGCTCCATCCCAAGGACCCAGGATCATGACCTGAGCCAAAGGCAGATGCTTAAACATCTGAGCCTCCCAAGTGCCCCGGGCTACAGTTTGAAGCATGACCTAGCTCCCTGATGGCCCTCATAATCCTTCTTTCTCTCTTGAACTTCCTACATGGCCACTGAGCTCACAAATAGTCCCCCTTTAGTAAGAGAGGCCCGAGGACTACACGTTGCATCCCAGGCTAGCATACTTGGTCTCCTCTTCCTGTTCTAGAGCTGGTAAGAATGCTTTAGATTCGCTTTTCCTCCTAGAGCTTTGTTAAGATCCAAGATTAAGTTTAGATTTAAGGAAAACTTTTTTTTTTTCTTTTTAAGGTTTTATTTTTAATCTCCATACTCAGCGTGGAGCTTGAACTCACAACCCGAGACCAACAATTACAGATTCCACTGACTGAATCAGTCAGATGCCCCTAAGAAAGGCATTCTTAAAATAGGAAAAGAAATCTCTATATCATGTAGCTGAGTACACTGAAATTTTATATTGCATATTGGAGACAAGTTTCAGCTACTGATAAAGTATGACTTTATCTTCTAATGGGAGGAATTATTCTTTTTTATAGAACACATATCTTTTACAAAATCTATGTACATTTGCTCACATTTCCTTGGGGCATTAACTCAGAGGTCATTTATTTCAGACAAAACAAATTATGTTACATGCTATTATTACCTAAGAATCATTCTCCAGTTTGTACATCAACAACAGCTAGAATTTATATATATGTTTAGGTTTGTAACTAATTTGTAGAAATAGTCTTTTTTCCTTTCAATATTCTAAAATTCTGCTTTAAGTTTATCTCAATTTAGTAGTGTAAAACAAGATACTTTTAAAAAATATTTTAAAATCCCATTTATAAGTCCCAACCCCTTATCCTGAATCTCACATATAAACTGTACCTGCAATTCTACCAAATGAACAGGGCTGGTGGGTACAGTAAAGAAAAGTCCAGGGGTGCCTGGGTGGCTCAGTGGGTTAAAGCCTCTGCCTTTGGCTCAGGTCATGATCCCGGTGTCATGGGATTGAGCCCCACATTGGGATCTCTGCTCAGTGGGGAGCCTGCTTCCTCCTTTCTCTCTCTCTGCCTGCCTCCTCTCTGCCTACTTGTGATCTCTATCTGTCAAATAAATTAAAAAAAAAAAAAAGTCGAAGTCTGTACTTCCTGATTACTGGCTTGACAATGTTTAAATTGTTTAAATCACGGCAAGTTGAGATTTCATGACCTAAGAGGAATTCTGATATGGTTGCTGTTCAGATTTTGTCATTATTTCATTGTTTCTTGTATCTACTAGAGGCTGTTTAGAGGAAGAAAAGAAATTAAGTAATTTTGTATGATGAAGGGATGGCTCTAGCCATTATTGAAGGGTAAATTGAAAACGTGCATGAAGAAAGTTAATGAATTTTAATCAGTGACCTTGTCTCCATCTCTCAGTTCTAGTTAGGACATTTACATATCCCCAGGAAGTTGATAGAAAGTAGGACTCTAATTTAGTCAGTATTGATAAATTTCAGTAAATCATTTACAATTGTTTGTTAAAATTACTAATTTTGCTTGCATAATGCAGAAAATTTGCCTGATTGGACGGTCTCTAAATCCCTTAAATTCACTTAATGGTCTGAAAGGAGAACTTCTAAAGTCCCTAAATTTAGGAATAGTATCACTATCACATATGAGCAGTGAATGGGGTATCCAGTTTCTTCCCCTCTCAGAGTTGCTGTGCACTTTTGTCTCAGAGGTGTAAGCAAGTGGATATTTTATTAGTTAAAATGGGCCATAAGTTATTTTCCCACTATATCAGTGAAAGTATAAAATGCAAGTTGTAAAGTATGTATCCAAACTAATAAAACACGAGCTCCATGTAATGTCTAGTGACATTAATACTTTGACTGTCACCTATTCCTGTGGGTTTGTATCAACAATGACTCATGATAATGAATGTAAAATATGCCACAAAATCACATGCATTATTCATTTTTGCAGTAATAAATAGATGTTTCTTTCTTCCTCACCATCTGAATTAATGAAATGAAAAGTAACTTCTTTTATAATTAGGATTCATTTGTTAGAGGTGGGTGTACCATTGGCAGTCTCCACAATTGGTACTCCACATATCAGGATGATTTATGGGCAAAGAAGTTGTGAGGTTGAGTTTATTTATCTGAAGGAGGAAATTGAGGAATGATCTCAAAATTATTTGCTCAAAAACAAGTTTGAGGACAAATTTACATTATCTGCAGCAGAAAACATTTCATTGGATTCTTTGCAAAAAAAAAAATTAAAAAATAACAGGAAGGACCTAAATTTTCTGATTCTCTGGTCTGTTGTGGAATAGGTGCCTCAGCATTCTGAACACTTCCCTAGGTACGCAGGACGTATGAGCTGCATTGGAAGCCACAGCCCCGCTAGAGTGTCCACAAGAGAATGTCCAAGGTGGATGGCCCTCAGTAAGCTGGAGGGGGGGTGTTCATTTGTGAAAGTCCAAGACAGAGGGAGACTGTATCTTGTCACAAGTCAATCTCTGGCTGTTACTGTAGGCTCCTGGAAAAATATAATAATCACATAGCAGGACAGCAGAACAGCCTAATCAAAAGAAACCAAGCAGTAGTTCTTTGCCTGAGTTGACCTCAGATACAGCAATGCATCTGCCAAGAGCCCCTAAAGTCGGATGTGGTAGTTAATCAAGCATACATTTAGGGCACTGAAGGTCTCTGGGACATGGCCAGTAGTTACATACAGTCCGCAGCAAGAAGACTGCTGGATAAACAAGAGAGGTGCCACTAGAATGTGGAAGTTTCATTTTATCTGACAAAGTTCTCCTGCCCCAAATTAAATACTCTTGAACTGGCAATTAAAACTCTGGTAATCTGCCATCAAATAGCCAAACAATGCAAAAAGCATGTCCTTCCTAAGAAGGTCATTCCATTTCTTTGTCAGCCCTGGAAATGGACGATCCAACTGTGAAATGTGGATTTGCAATATGGAGTAAGCTGGTTATGTGATTCATTTTACTTTGCTGTGCTGTGTTGTCTAACTCATTTTGTGTGTATGTGAGAGAGAGATTGGGTGAGCTACCAAAGGCACTTGGGACTCCAGAATACAAAAAAAAAAAAAAAAAAAAGGCTTTTGAGTTTTAACAAGGTAAAAAGTAGAGAGCTCCATGCATAAGCTTAATAGTTAAATCAAGTTAATCATGTCAATAGATTTGGCATATACTAGGGATTAATTGGTTACCGAGGAAATACATTCTTTAGAAACCTAAAGAACTGCTACTGACGGTTACATTTATTTAAATGCAGACAGCTATTGAACTTTAAACTGGGACCTGAAGTATATGTAAGACTAAAATAAATGTCTCCTGCTAAGTTAAAACATTGTCCATTTTAAATTCTATTTAATAAAGAAGTCCACTCTCTGCATTATTTATTTACTTACTTACTTATCTTAAATTATTTATTTATTTATTTGACAGAGCGAGTCAGAGAGCACAAGCACCGGGAGCGGCAGAGGGAGGAGAAGCACGCTTCCTGCTGAGCAAGAAGCCTAATAAGCAGCTCATTCCAGGACCCTGGGTTTATGACTTGAGCAGAAGGCAGACGCTTACTCAACTGAGCCACCCAGGTACCCAACTTTCTGCATTTTTAAACTGATGTAATTACTGAGACTATGAGCAAAGGTGTTAAGTGAGTCTGAAATCTACAAACCAATTAGGGCGTAGTGGAATCATTTCAGGCTTGGGCCATTGTGTTCTTGGATTAGAGTGGTGATCAGACCTCTCAGCAGATGTATGATGAAAATTATATAATATTTAGCTATTTTTATTGGGGCTAATCCACAAGGACTGTGACCAGTGAAGATACTTCGACATTTTAATCAAGAGGATTATGCTACAAACATAATCTCTGCATTTCAACCACATTTACAGTCGTGATATTTGGTCAGTAACAGTGCTAAAATACAGTGTGTGTGTGTGTGTGTGTGTATTATTGACTTGGAGTTATGGCTTTGCCTCATTTCTGGCTTCAACATTCTCCCTGTTGCAATTTTTGGAAAATCTCCCATTTATAATGTTTAAAAATGTTTGGACTTGGAAAACATCAGTGTTTCAAGCAGAAACTGGTACTTGTAGAGAGCATCAGGAAACTTAGAAAGAAACATGACCATTAGAGAAGACTGGGTTTATGGTATGTTTTTAGTTGAATATTCATTTCTGAGATGGATGTGAACTGAAGCCTTCAGGTCCAAAGTTGTCTGTTGATTAATAGCTTCCATTCCTTCCTTCTGCAAATATGTATCAAGGACTTATTCTGTGATCATATTCTGGCGTGGTGACACACAGTGACTATATTAGCACACATATGAGTAGAATGGTTTGCTGGTAATATGTGACAGTAGTTTTTCTCTGTGGGTTAAGTCTGGCTGGCATGTAGCCGAGACTGTACATCTTTGTTGAATGAATGCATCTTGTGTATTTAGTGGTAAAACAAATGCAAAGCTATGTCCATGTGAAATTCATCGTTTTTATTTTAAAGTGTGAATAAAAATTTACATTTTGTAAGAATTCGCCCTGATTGTTAGTAATCTTGGCAAAATAAAATGAAGCTAAATTCAAGACAAAATGAAGAAAATTTTCATATAAGAATTTATATTTAAATTGGGTCAATGAAACAGAATTTATGGTTGCATTTTAAGAAGTTCTTAGAGCCTGAAGACAACATTGCAGCTACAGAAGCCAAAGTGTATTGTAGCTTTGATATAATATTCCACTAGCATCAAAAACAGCAGATCTCAGCTAATTAGCTGTTTTTAAAAAAATGTTTTATATACTTAAATATAGGATGGAGTGAAAAAATGTTTTACATCTAAATAGTATAGATCTCATTCATTTTTAAGTGAACAAAAAATAAATGAAAATATGCAGAAAGAAAGATTCATCACTCTGCAACCCAGTGAAACATTATACATTATTGTTCCTTCCTATCTATCTTTGTTAGTCTTGATACCCATCTTTATTCATGGAAGGAATTCATTACTGCTAAGAAATATATAATGCATTAAAATGCGTGATTAAACAACCTATCTGTATTTTAATATGTAATGCAACTTCTAGCCCAATTTTAATTGCTTATAAACTTCAAGTAAAAGGAAACATGTTCCAAGAGGCTCTTTTATTCCAAGTCACTGATAACACGAATTCTCAGTATAAATATTAGTCATTCAATGACAAGCAAAACAGAGGAATGCTCAACCAGATCACAACCATCACCCAGTGTCTAATACTGATTCTGTAACAGCTCTTGCAAAACGAGTATTTATTCATTTGAGAAGATTTTTCAGAAGAGGGACATTTGGGAACGAATATTTGGCTATAAGAATGCATGGGTGACTTTTCACTCAGTTATCTTTTGGGGGAGCTAGGTAGCCATGCATTCTTAGTACCCTGGCTTCATAACCTTAATTCAGTTTAGAGCTGTTTTCACTAAGTATAAAGATGAAATTCTTTTAAATTTAAGCGATATCACCAAAACTCTCCAAAGATACCAGGGTTAGGCTCTGCCGAGTTTTACATTTATTTGGAAATTGGTCGAATTTCAAAAATAAGCAAAAAATACTTCCCTAGTCAATGCATTTTCAAACTGCTGATAATGATGCCAGTGCCGATGCTCCAACCGTATTCAGTGCAGCTGTAAGCCATGCGAGACATAAGCTGCGGGAACACCAAGTACATAGTGATATATTGGTCAAGTATGGTATTGCTGTACTTCAGAATTCTTAAGAAGAGGATTTCTAAAATAAGAAGTAAATTGTTAGTAGAAAACCTTGTTACGTCCAAGGAAACCTGCTAGTAAAAAGTGTAAGCCTTGGGGCACCTGGGTGGCTCAGTGGGCTAAAGCCTCTGCCTTCGGCCCAAGTCATGATCCCAGGGTCCTGGGATTGAGCCCCATGTTGGGCTCCCTGCTCAGCGGGGAGTCTGCTTCCTCCTCTCTCTCCCTCTCTGCCTGCCTGTGATCTCTCTGTCAAATAAATAAATTAAATCTTTAAAAAAAAAAGTGTAAGCCTTCAGTCTAGGGAAGAATCCTATTATCAAATGAGTAAATCTCTTCCAGTACGCCTCTTCTACAAAACTAATATTTGCTAGATGATGAATATTTAAAGATGGGGGTATGTCTTGAAAGCAGAACTGAGTGATTCAGTGATCTGGGTCATGTTCATAGACATAGAAGCAAAATGCTCATCGGGAAACTCCTATGAACCTGATGGAAGCAACTAATAATTTATCCAAAAGTTGTGCTCAGGAGTTTGCCACCCCATTGCTGCTTCCAGGGAATATATCAGTCCTCCAAGGTTTGAGTCCTCCCTCCCTCCCTCTTCTTCCTTCCTTCCTTCCCCCTCCCTCCATCCCCCCTCTCTCTTTCTTTCCTTTTTCTCTTTCCGTTTCTTTTCCTTCCTTCCTTCCTTCCATTCTTTTTTCTCTCCCTACCTTTCTCCCTCTCTCCCTCCCTCCTTTCCTTCCTTCCCCCTCTCTCTATCCATCTTTCTTTCTCTTTCTTTCCTTCCTTCCTTCCTCTCTCCCTCCCTCCCTCCTTCCCTCCCTTCCTTCCTCCTGCCTCCATCCCTCTCTTTTACTTTCTTTCTTTCCTTCTTTTCCTCCCTTCCTTCCTTTCTTCCCCCTCCCTCCATCTCCCTTTCTCTCTCTCTTTCTTTCTTTCCTTCCTTCCTTCCCTCCCTCCTTCCTTCCTTCCTATTTGAAAGAGAGACAGAGAGAATAGGGAGAGGGGCAGAGGGAGAGAAAATCTCAAGCAGACTACCCTCTAAGCAGGGAGCCCAAGACAGGACTCCATCCCAGGACCCTGAGATCATGACCTGAGCTGAAACCAAGAGTGAGACATGTAACTGACTGAGCCACCCAGGTGCTACTTTGCTTCTTTCTGGATATCAGACAGAAGCACTGGTATGTGGGAATGTGGAAGAGAGGATAATGCAGTTATCCTGGTACTGGTATCAAGAGATACCAGTGCCCTTTAATGTGTAACAGAAAGGAAATTTAACTTCAGGAAAAAAAAAAACAGACATGCTATTACATGTTGCCTCATTGCATATTTACTATTCACTCACATTTAGGTTATTTATTGTAGTTTGCTGCTTTTAATGTAGATTTGCAAGCAGTTTTCAAATACCATTTTTTGAGCAAATATTAAGATAATTCAAAATATTTACTACAATGGGCTTGGTGTTTGCATTCCTTAGCTTAGAGTACCACTCACTTCTATCACTTTTTGCATTTATTTATATTTTTATCTCAAGAGATTAGAAAATGATAAGAGATCATAAAATTTTAAAACTCATGCAGATGTCTTAAAATATTAGCATTACATAAAACTGGGGAATCCTGTATATGCAATGTAGAAATTCAGATATTTACTAAATTACAAATAATGTGAGTTGACTTGGCTCAAGATGTTGGGAAAAACACATTGCGAATAGTAGAAAAAAGTAGGCTTAAGCAGTTCTAGACTTCCTTGATCTTGATTTTGGTAGTGGCAACTCAGACAGGCAAAAATTAACCACATGCCTCTGAGACCTGCACCTTTAATGCCTATGTAAAATGAAAGTATTGCAGGAAGTCACTTCCACTGTTAAAAATTTATTACTCCTCTTTTTCTTACTCTTAAGAAGATCCAATTTTAAAATATTTGAGAATGTTTTGAAATATGACATAATTCTTTTCTAGAAAATTAAAGATCCTGTCTCAGGATAAAACTAAGTTAGAAGATGTATAAAAATCACAAGGAGTAACAAATGGAAAAATAATTGTTAAAGAGATAGTCACACTTAAATTTGTATAGGTGCAAAACATGTTTAAATATCAATTACCAAGCATATCAACTATTCTTTTACAATTACTAAGGATTAAGGATCTGTAGTAGGTTGCATTTAAAAATGTGCTTCTAAGCCCTGTTTTTTACATTTCCTCAAATGGATGGCACGGTCTGTAGCCAAGTGTGTGTATTTTCTTAAGAAGCTTAATGTGTAGAAGGAAGCCAGCTCCTTCCCAAATTTTGAGCTTTGATTTATCCACAATAGTAACCAAGAGAAGGAAAATCACTGATTCGTGTATGTTAATCCACAATTGAAATTCACAATTTTCCATGCTGATATATTAGTTAAGAGGTTACTTTGCTTTCTCACCAAGCTCAGATATGGGAGCTAAGCAAACACATCAAAATTATAAATACCATAAATTTGGAATTTACTGTGTAAGAACCCATAATCCCTAATGCCAGGCTAATAGAGTTCCTTATGTGTTATCTAAAGAGGGGAAATAAAACAATAAATGCAAACCATAGATAAAGAGAGTGTGTTCTGTAATGGAAAACATTGTTTTCAAGTACTTTAGAGAAATTTGCATTACTATAGTATAATAAGCCATGTGAATACTCATAAAATTCATGATTTGATGTTAATTTTAAACTAAATGGGTATATTTTTAATCATTAACACAGGTAGTAAGCTCAATTCAAGATATTCTATTTACCCAACAATATGTAGATATTATTTAATAAAGTCAGGAAAATCAATTCCTTTTTGTAAGGTAGATATGGAAAGGCACTTGAGAAAGTACCTGAATAGTAGAGATGAGCTACAAAGATGCGCTGGTGCTTACCTTTGCTCTCTCTTGCCATTTGAGTAGTAAGGGAAAATATACTACATCTTCTCTATACAGATCTCCTCCTTTGAGCCAAGATCCATTCCAGGCAATGAAAGAAAATTAAGAGAGCGAATGTGTTATTGTCTCAAGAAAATTAGACAAAACCTAGAATCAATGAATGAGAAAGATCAAAGAAAACACAAGACATGTCTTCTAGTATAAAGCATGAGCCACGTTAACGAAATAATAGGAAGCTTTGGAACTTATTATTAGATGTTCTTGAGAGCGAAAGCAACACTGTAAAATAAAACATGGTTGCTTTGAGAACATACAAAAGCCTTAAAGGTAACCCGTGTGTACTCTCAGGAGATGAATTTTCATCCTCCACACAAAATCCAGCGCTCTCGGGGCTGACAATGACCAGTTCATTTCCTGTTGACTTGTGGATGTATGTAATCTTAGTTTTCTTTCTTGTCTCACTGAAAGAAGCATTCCTCCTTTCAACAGGCTTTAAATCGTGCTTCCTTTCATCTTAACCTGACTCTTTCTGCCACAGGAAAAATATTCATTAACTTTCTATATTTCTATATGCATAAACAATCCTGTTTGGCCAAAAATAAAAAAAAATAATGTGATTTCACCTCAAAATCAAAATTAGGAAAGTAAGGGTTTGAATATTGTACTTTGAATGTACTAGAGGTAGAATAATATTGACCAAAGTATATTTGAGTTATACGGAGTTCTTGACTCTCCAAAAAAGAAAAAAAAGTTAATGTAAACCTTCATCATAAATGCTCTAAAATCATTTCATACTTTGATTATCTTCTCTGTGCTTTTTATTAGCAAGTATGTATCAGTCACCTGTTTCAATAATGTGTAGGCTAGAGTTCACTTTATTAACATGAAAGAAATCAGATGGTGAATATAGAACGAACATATTACTTGAATCACTTTTTATATTCTATCAAGGAAATAGTCTTTAATGCCACCGCCAATGTGTCATTAAAATTAAAAATGATAATTTTCCATTAGGCCAAGAAATATGGAGATTTGCTGGGAAATCAGTTAATAGATACTGAGGTCCTGAACTTCCTTATTAACGGCATTTCTCAGCATGCATTGCTCCAGAGTTGTTTTAGTCAAAAAAATACTTTCCAGCAGATGAGCATCTCCATACTTGCCCTTACTGCCTTTGTTCTGTTCTCTGGAATCCTACGGGGGTAAGAGTATGGAGGAGAGAGATAATTTGAAAGTATTGTAAGTGGTACAAAGGAAAGAAATCCAGCTGGACTTGGTTCAGCTCAGCACTAATCAGGCAGCACGGGGTGCTTCCTCAGTGACAGAGAAGATCGCCCAGGGAACAAATCCTCATCACCGTGCTGGTAGGTGAAGAGCATTTCCATGCTACAAAGCAGCTGCTGAAATATTTACTGGTCAAGGGAAGCAGCTTATCAAATACGACATTCAAGTAAGTCATCGGTTTTCCTATTGTAGAAGAAAAAGCAGTAAATTGTTTAGTTGCTCTATGGTGAGTTGAATATCTAGCATTAGTTTTGAATAAGTTGATCAGAGACCATTTGTTTCCTCTGATTGTACCAACTGAGAGATTACTTGGGTGGCAGAAAGCTGTATCTCTCCATATCCATATCTGTAGATGGATATTTACTGGATAGATAGACCATATGCATCTACAAGAGTCATTATTGACACTTTAGCATGCATTTTCTGAGGGAGAAAAAAAAAACGAAGGAAAAAAAAAACACAAACCAAAGCCTGTTTCTTCAGGACTTTTTCCCCCAATGCAAGTATGTCTTGGTCTCATTTTAGACTTGCTTCCAAGACCCTTCTCTGAGGTGTCCCTTCAGATTACTTGCTATGAATGCCAAACACATTTGGTCCCAGTTGTTTGTCCAGCACAGGGCTGAGAGACCACTCTGACTTCCAGAAACAAAGCAGCTGAGTCTGTGAGAATTTTGCAGGGCTCGGTGAGGAAAGCAGAAAGGAGGGAGATCCTGAAGAACTATTGTCTTCAGTTTTGCAAACCAGGATTTCTAAAAATTTAGGGAAGAGTTAAGTATGGCTTGATTTCAGATTTCCATCAGGGAAGTTTTATTCCTGGTCTTTGTGGACAATAAATGTCCTTCCTTTGGCTCTGGACTGAATTTGTCTAATAAAGAAACAAGTACTGGAGTTGCTTCCATTCAATTGTTTTGTATTTCTTTTTTCTTTTTTTTTTTTTAATATTTGTAACTTGTTAATGTATTTGCTATAAACAGTATCTCCCTAAAACTGATGAGAATTATAATTTCAAAAATGTATCTACTATATTCTGCACAACACAGTGTCCTAGACACTGTGAGAGGTGTTTGCGTACATTTGCTCTAATATTTTTTTTCGGGAATAAATGTGTAGGATAACTTTATTTTTATTCATTTATTTATTTGACACACAGAGAGAGATCACAAGTAGGCAGAGAGGTGGGGTTGGGGGGGAAGCAAGCTCCCCACTGAGCAGAGAGTCCGATGTGGGGCTCGATCCCAGGACGCTGAGATCATGACCTGAGCTGAAGACAGACACTTAACCAACTGAGCCACCCATGTGCCCCTGGAATGGTCACATTAAAAAAAAAAAAAAAAAAGAAACTGATAATTAAAGGAGTTGATGTGTAATTTGGGAGAAATGACATTATACACAATGTTGATTCCATGTACAAAGACCCTGCATAAGATGAAAGTGGGACCAATTCAAGGAACAAAAGAAAAGTGAGTGTGAGTGGGTAAGGGACGGGGGCACCTTATGAGAAGTCAGGTAGATAACTGGGTGTACCTTCAAGCAGGGCCTTCTCAGCTGGAAAAGCATTTCAGTTTACTGGAGAACTTTAGGAAAATCTCATGGTCTCCTTTAGATTTTTAAGAACACCAATCTTGCTGCTGGGTGAAAAAGAGCATGATCCCATTACAGAAGTTATGAGAGTAAGTGAAAGGAAGCCTGGAAGCAATCCTGAAAAGTGACTTCACTTAGCAGTTGGCTGGAAAAGAGAACAAAGATGAATTAGAAAGAGCAGAAAAGGGATGCCTGGGTGGCTCAGTTGGGTAAGCAGCTGCCTTCGGCTCAGGTCATCATCCCAGAGTCCTGGGAATGAGTCCCACATCGGGCTCCTTGCTTGGCAGGGAGCCTGCTTCTCCCTCTGCCTCTGCCTGCCACTCTGCCTGTGCTCATTTGCTCTCTCCCTCTCTCTCTGACAAATAAATAAAATCTTAAAAGAAAAAAAAGAAAGAGTAGGAAAAAGAAGTGATGTGAATGGCTAAAACATTAAGACTATTTCAAGAAGGAGAGAGTGGCTGTCTTTGTAAGATTATGCTGAAGTCACATTAATTGAAGACAAAAAAAATGAGATCATGAACAGCACTGATTATATTGAAAAGTTTTAGAAGAGGTAGGGGAGGGTTGCCTGGGTGACATGGTCAGTGGAGCATCTGACTCTGGATTTCCACCCTGGTCATGGTCTAAGGGTTGTGGAATCGAGCCCCTTGTCAGTCTCCATGCTCAGGTGAGATCTGCTTGGGATTCCTTCTCCCTCCCCCTCTGCCTCTTCCCCTACTCACACTTGGGCTCTCTCTAAAATAAATAAAATCTTGGGAAAAAAAAGAAAAGACAACTAGGGGATGTGGAGGAGGTCCGTACCACCTGCTGTATCAGTACGACAGGCTCCTCTCTACCAGCCCTGTGTGATCTGGTCCCAAAGCCTGTATTACCCCTTGCTGTCTTGGACTACTCCTGGTACTAACAGAGCAGTGCCGAGTTCTCCAGGAAGTAGAAGCTGAGATGAAGCTCTGAGTTCAAAAGTTATAGTGAGGATTCAAAACCCCTCCTAAACCAAAGAGACCACTGAGGATAGTAGAATCAGTAAGAAAAGAGAACAAGTTTATTTCTCCATCACTAGTATAATCAAAATCTTTCTTTCTTGGCTAGTGATCATTTCTATTCATCCAACAGATACTGTAATTTCTACCAATATGTGTACTTTTTACATTTGGCTCCACATGTACATTGCTTCCTCTACTTTATCTACTTCTACTTCCTTTTGGAAAAATGTCTTTACATGTGTTATGTACTTTTTTAAAAAATTTATTTATTAGTTCGAGAGAGAGAGAGAGCGAGCACAGGCAGAGAGGCAGAGGGAGAAGCAGGCTCCCTGCCAAGCAAGGAGCCTGATGTGGGACTCGATCCCAGGACGCTGGAATTATGACCTGAGCCGAAGGCAGCCGCTTAACCAACTGAGCCACCCAGGCGTCCCTGTACTTTTTTTTTTTTAAGATTTGTTAATTTTAAGAGAAAGAGCACACATGGCAGGGAGTGGGGTAGGGACAGAGGGAGAAAGAGTAAGAATTTCAAGCAGACTCCATGTTGAGCATGGAACCTGCAGAGCCCACAGAGCCCCACGTGGGACTTGATCCCATGACCCTGAGATCATGACTGGAGTTGAAGCCAGGAGTCGGAGGGTAACCTGACTGCACCACCCAGGTGTCCGTGTGTGTACTTTTTGATTTTCCTCCTCCCTTCCTTAGTCTTCCAACTCTCCTTTGCTGGCTCTTCCTCCCTTTCCGTCCCTCCAAGTTTGAAGTGTCCCATATGGTAGCCACGAACCACATGTGTCTAATTAGACTTAAGTCAACTAAAATGTTTAAAGTTTTAGTTTCCCCTGTCACATGTGAATCACATTTTAAGTGGTAAATAACCAAATGTGGCTATTGGCTACTCTGTCATTCCTGTTATCACACAAAGTTCTACTGAACAGCCCAGGATATAAGTGACTCAGAATTTTCACTCCTATGTCTACTAAGTATCCCACACCTAATCCATCAAAATCAAAATTCTGTTTCCTCCTTCAACCTGATTCTCAGCGTCATCTCTATCTCATTAAATGCCACCAGTAGAAACCCAGTTACTCAAGCCAAAAATGTACATGTTATTTTTGCCGCAAAATACCTGGTGTTTTGCTTACCATCTGGTATTAAATTTATCAGCCTATCCTATGAGCTCTACCTTAAAAATGTGTCCAGCATTCAACTGCATCTCACTGCCTCCATTGCCAAAATTCTAGACTCATCTACCTTCATTCTCACCTACTGAAATTCTAATTTGTGTTCATCCCTCTGCACTTTCCTTCTATACTCAGTGTACACCTAGCAACAGAGTGATCTTTTAAAAATGTAAACAGACAACATCACTTGCTTTTCAAACCCTCCAATGGCTTGCCAGCACATTTGGGATACAATCCAAGGTTTTTGCCTCACTTGTAAGTCCTACATGGAATTATCCTTTCCTAAATCTCAAGTCATCTTATGCTGCATACACCCTCCTTCCGCCTCAACCCACCACAAACCCTTTTGCTCAGCCCCTCTGGTTTTCTTGGTTTCTCTAACACTTTCCTGCCTCAGGGCCTTTCCACAGGCTGTCCTTTCTCTCTGAACTCCCTTCCCCAAGACAGTAATTTCATTTATACGTTTACTTTAATTGGGCCTCTATTTAAACATCGTGTCTTCAGAGTGGTCTTTCATGAAGACACTATAAAAAGTAACATTTCCTCCATCCTCCATTTATTTTTTTCCTTAGAACTCATCACTGTCTTAAGTTCTGTTTCTTTACTTGTGCTCTCTCTCTCTCCAACTAGAATGTCAACTCAGTGACGGCTACACCTTTCTCTTTCCCATTCACAGTGTTGACACAGAGTGTGTGCTCAGTAAATATCTGCGGAATTAATAAGTGAATGATGGCATTATCAAGGGATTTCAGAATGTGAATAAAAGGGAAGATAGTCCAAGGAGAGCTGCATCTTTGGGACTTTGCTGGACCAGTGATAGGATATGAAAATAAGCATTCTTCTGATTAATGCTACAAGAGATAAAATCCTATTCCTTTCCTGTTTGCCTGGAACAGCTTTGTGGTTCTTGTTCTAAAATGAACCTGTGCGTACTGTAAGCTCAAGGCTGTGTAAAAAGTGTTGTTTTAAATGACACACTTGGATGTGAGCATTTGTTATAACGAACAGCTGGTAGATGTTGTATTTCTCACTGGTGCCATAAAACCAAGAACAAAGGTATAGCTATGTTTGATTTCTTCAAGCGGTACCTGACTGGTCTACCCGTGGAAGATAACCTCTGTGGATCTCTCTGCAGATGGCAGAAATTCTAGAAAGTACGAAACTGCTGATGTTACAAGGAGCTATTTAAAGAATATTTTTTTGTGATAATCATGATGGTGACGTCTATATATAACTTAGTGCTATTAGTTGTATAATATAGAGCTTTGTGTTCACGACACTCAGTAGTCAAGTTGGTTATTTAAAATGGTAGAGATAATCTAAAACCACCTAATTAGAAGGAACCCTACATTGTATTATCTGTAGGAAAGTTAATTATATCCACTCATTTCGCATATTTTTATAGGCTGGTAAAAAGAAAATGGAGAGCGCTTTCTGAGTGGCTCAGTGGGTTAAGCATCTGCCTTCGTCTCTGGTCATAATCCTGGAGTCCTGGGATTGAGCCCGGTGTTGGGTTCCCTGCTCAGCAGGGGTGTGTGTCACCCTCTCCCTCTGTTCTTTCCCCTTAATCGTGTGTGCACTCTCTTTCAAATAAATAAATAAAATCTCTTTTTTTTAAAAAGGATATGGAGAAAGGAAAACTGATTTTTTAATACATGAAGGATTAGTATTTATGTAACTGAGGGATGTAAGACTTATACTCTCATTTATAGTTATTTTTTCTCTCTTCCTATTTTCCCCAATTTCAGAATTCTAGAATAGCTTATTCTCCTTCAATTACATTAAATGAAAGAAAAGGGGTTTTAGTAGTCACTTATATTCACATGGCTCATTTGATAAAGTTAGATTGACTTTAAATATTATAGAAGTCTACTCTGCAACAGAACAAAACAAAACATGAAGACAGTCTACAGCTTCTATAATGTTAATTTTTGTAATGAAGTTTGGAAGATACGTTGGTATTTATTTTCTGGATTTGTTACCACTTGTTCAATATGTGTGAACTTTTATTCTGTGTGAGAAAAAAATCACTCATTTAATTTAGACCTATTTAAGGCTTTGACATTATATCTACATGATAAAACTCGGGGAAAATAATCCACTTAATATTTTTAAATGAGAAAATGGATATGAAAATGCAGGCCCAGAAACATTTTAGCTTTGAAATTTAAAATTGGAAAATAAGGATGTTTATTTTTCTTCCTAAAGATCATGGTTTGCAAATGGCAAGATTTTGTTTTTTGATGGCTGCATAGTATTCCATTGTGTGTGTGTGTGTGTGTGTGTGTGTGTGTGTGTGTACATATACCGCATCTTCTTTAGCCATTCATCTGTTGATGGACATCTAGGCTCTTTCCATAATTTGGCTATTGTGGACATTGCTGCTATAAACATTTGGGTGCACATGCCCCTTCAGATCACTACATTTGTATCTTTAGGGTAAATACCCAGTAGTGCGATTGATGGTTCGTAGGGTAGCTCTATTTCCAACTTTTTGAGGAATCTCCATACTGTTTTCCAGAGTGGCTGCACCAGCTTGCATTCCCACCAACAGTGTAGGAGGGTTCCCCTTTCTCCGCATCCTCAAACATCTGTCATTTCCCGACTTGTTAATTTTAGTCATTCTGTCTAGTGTGAGGTGGTATCTCACTGTGTTTTTGATTTGTATTTCCCTGATGCCAAGTAATGTTGAGCACTTTTTCATGTGTCTGTTGGCCATTTGGATATCTTTTTTGCAGAAATGTCCATGTCCTCTGCCCATATCTTGACTGGATTATTCTTTGGGTGTTGAGTTTGATGGAGATGGAACTAGAGGGTATCATGCTAAGTGAAATAAGTCAATCACAGAAAGACAATTATCATATGATCTCACTGATATGAGGAATTTGAGAAACAAGACAGAGGAGCATAGGGGAAGGGAGGGAAAAATGAAACACAGTGAAACCAGACAGAGACAAACCATAAGAGACTCTTAATCTCAGGAAACAAAGTGAGGGTTGCTGGAGGGGAGAAGGGTGGGAGGGATGGGGTGGCTGGGTGATGGACATTGCGGAAGATATGTGCTATGGTGAGTGCTGTGAATTGTGTAAGACTGATGAATCACAGGGGTGCCTGGATGGCTCGGCGGGTTAAAGCCTCTACCTTCAGCTTGGGTCATGATCTCAGGGTCCTGGGATTGAGCCCCACATCGGGCTCTCTGCTCAGTAGGGAGCCTGCTTCCTCTTCTCTCTCTGCCTGCCTCTCTGCCTACTTGTGATCTCTGTCAAGTAAATAAAAATCGTTAAAAAAAAGAAGACTGATGAATCACAGACCTGTACCCCTGAAACAAATAATACATTATATGTTAATTAAATTTTTTTTTTTAACAATAAAGGTAATGGTTTGGAGCTTCGATGCTAACAGATGACTCACTGCCTTAGTCATTCGTTCTCAGTTTTCCTCCCCAGGACTACACGATTTGAATTGTATAAAGAGTGTTACGTTTCCCAGTGTTTTAGTCTTTGTTTTCAGCAGTGCCTTGCTTAGAATATTGTGATCCAGAATATGAATCTCCAAGAGCAAATCATCCCAGGGCACCTGGCATGTTTGTTGTCTGTGGTTTACTTACTACTCATGCATGGTAGAAACTAAAATTATAAACCAGCAAGTTTACCTGCTCAACTCCATTTTAGCTTTAAAAAGTGAGTGATCATGCCACCCAGGAAGTACAGAAGTAAAGCCCAATGAGAAGCACACAGTAAGAATGCTATTGTCATGTTTTTTTCCCCCTTAACCCTATAGGATGTGGATAAAGCTTATGAAATGCATAAGTTTCATACTTTTTATACAAATGAGCAGCATAGTATACTGGAAGGAGTCCCAAAAAGAAGTCAGGCACCCTGGGGTCCAGTTCCATTTCTGCTTCTGAAAGGCCGTGTGGTCCGGGCAACATGCTAACCCTGTCTTGTCATAAACTTACATGTGAGAAAAATGAAGGGGAAAATGAGATTTCTTTAATGGATGTGGGATTTCTGAAGTCCAGTATATGGATTTATCTGAGCCTAGAGGCTGTGTCTGCACTCTCAGGAACAAATAGATGTAGTGGGGAAAAAAATGAATATGATAAAAGAAGATCTTCTTTGTGAAACAAAATTGTATCCCACACTTTGGGAGAGACTAGATGTGTGTTCGTGCATGTTCTAGGAAGTCTGCTTTACTCTCATCAGAAATTTATTGTGAAAGTTCATTTGGCCAACCGCCCCCAGCCAATACATCCTCCAAGGTTAGAATTTAATTTGCAAAAATTGAAAGATGCTGTGACTTCATGACCGTAAGAAGTTAGCCAGTCTTCTAACTAATTTGGCAATCTTAAATGTAGGTATCCCTTTCAACACTGATTATATAAATCTCCACTTTCTAAATCCTTTTTAAAGTAGCTCCTTCATCTCCCCGCTGGTCCAGTCATTACTGAGCTCAACAAAATATTGACCAGCACAAACAAATAATGTTTGAGAATTGCACTATCCTATTCTTGACCCACTTAGCATGAAATGTCATTTGGAGGCTAGTCACTAAATAAATTAAGCTGTTGTTTTAGTGTAATGATGCTTTGGCAAGATGATGCTTGCCTTATTTTTATTGTTTTTTTTTTAAGTACATACCTGTGTTAAAATATTTCAGAATCTAAATGTTGCTCCCTTGGGATAATGCCCTCTAGTTCTATCCATGTTGTTGCAAATGGCAAGATTTGGGGGGTTTTGATGGCTGCATAGTATTCCACCACATCTTCTTTATTCATTCATCTGTTGATGGACATCTAGGTATTATGCTGAGCGAAATAAGTCAATCAGAGGGAGACACTTATCATATGATCTCTCTGATATGAGGAATTTGAGAGGGCAGGGGGTCTTGAGGGGTGGGGAGGGAAAAAATAAAACAAGATGGGACCAGAGAGGGAGACAAACCATAAGAGACTTAGTCTCAGGAAACAAACTGAGGGTTGCAGGAGGAGGGGGGTCGGGAGAGAATGGCTGAGTGATGGACACTGGGGAGGGTGTGTGCTATGGTGAGTGCTGTGAATTGTGTAAGACTGATGATTAACAGACCTGTACCCCTGGAGCAAATAAGACATTATATGTTAATTAAAAAAAAAAGAAAAAAAATGTCGCTCCCTAAACACATCAGCATAGCCCAGATGCCAGGGTCACTCTGTTGTTCCCTCAGGTTAAGCACTTGTCTTGTCTCTTTCGAAGTTGCTTCTTCAGTGCCAGGAACATAGTCTTGAGAGCTTGGTTTTGCTGTCAGTACAGCAGCGCCTGATTTGCAAATGGCATTTAAGTCCTGGTTCTGTTCTCCAGCATTGCTGGAGAAGGACGGAGGTACAGACTTCGAGCAAAAATCTCCCCTACGTGAAGGGGAAGGAGTTAGCTTAGTTTTATGATGATTTCTGCCATGCTCAGCCATCTGTGAAAAGCATTCTTTTGCTGGGTTGTGAAGTGTGCATTTATTATCTACCTACCCACTACTGAATTGCTTAACTTGATTATACACCAGCAATTCAAGCGCTTTGTTGTAGTCATATGGAGAAGAAATGTTTTGCTTATAACGTTGGCCTCTTGACATTGGTTTCTGCTCAATAGAATCAGAGCTGGCAGCCCTGTTTCGGGAAGTGCGTTAGTCCGTGCTCGAAAACAACATATCGTTGAGAACACGTGTCACCCTGGCTTCCTTAAAGCTTGACTTGAATTGCCATATGGTCAATGTGACAGATTGAGTGATCATTGAATATTGACAGGGCCTTGGTAACAGAATCTATGGTGCCCCTGCCAATTTGGTGTCATTCTAATGACGTTCTAATGGCACTAGTTTCCAGTGTATTTCCAGGCCAATCAATTTTAGTCTGCCCATCTATAATCACATGGCTGTTTGTAATGTCAAGTGTATGTTCTAGTTGGAGCTTCCTATCTTATCTGCTTTGTTTCTTCTTACCACCCAATGCTGATTTATCATCCAAGCCAAAATGCTTGCAATATCCTGCGTAGGGCAAATTTTCTCTCTTTCCTTTGTATAGCACAATTCATGGTGGCATCCCTAGTATCTAGCTGAATGCCTGGTGTGTACTGTGTACCTGATAAGTGTGAATTATGTTGAATTTAACACTCTTTTGTAGACCAATGGTTTTCATTTCCTTACTTCAAAATATACATCAATATCCTATTTCTCTAATTATTCTCTCTCCATTCTTAGATCTCTTTACCCTGGTACTGTCTGCATGGACTACAGGTCTGGAACTGTTTTATTATTTTCTACTTATTTCTTTATTTCCAAAAATATTGTAGAACTTTGCATTGTAGGATCTTCTACTCAGACCTCTCATTACTTAGTATACTGCATATTGTATAATGGTCATATCATGTATTCTCTGATGGCAAGACATACAGAACCCAACAAGAAAGCAAACTGTCAGGATTTTTATATACTCTTACTAGGAAATGGACTTTTATTTTCTACATTCCACTGCCATTTCCTTTCTGATTGATTTTCAATCCATAGGATACTCCCAATTCCCAGGTACTATTTTCTGAGGCTATGGACTTAGTAAGCATCATGCTTCTCTGAATAGAGCTAATTTGATGTGCCCAGAACAGCATGATTAATTGTGGAATGCACTGCTTTGTATTCAGTTGGTTAATGAGTTTGGTTTTTCAATGCAGAGGAATGGTGCCAGCAAGCAAACTTTAGGAAGCGTGCATATGCTTTTCTATTTGCTGGTTTCTACTGATTCATCAGAATAGGACATTTTCCTGCAATCCTTCCTGCAGGCCCAAAGCGGATCAACATTCCATAGCTTACTCATTTCAAATTGCCAATTTATCGTTAAGTTCAAAAACTCGCTCTGTGTTACTTTAAAAATGAATTAGAATCTTTGATGTGCCAACATTTGTATGCTTTTGAAGTGGCTAGAAACTTGATAGCATGTTTTCTACAACTCCTAACAGGATTTCCAGAGTACAGCATGGTATTGGCACACATAGCCATTTAACATTCTAGCACTTTATAACTAATTGGAAAAAGGGGAACTGATTTTGCAAGGAAATACCCAAAAAAGATAACCCACATCAGAAGATAAACAAGGTTTGGTTGAAAGCATTC
This sequence comes from Taxidea taxus jeffersonii, assembly GCA_003697995.1. Taxonomy (NCBI): domain Eukaryota; kingdom Metazoa; phylum Chordata; class Mammalia; order Carnivora; family Mustelidae; genus Taxidea; species Taxidea taxus. Next base: position 13,007 of record RCUC01112438.1, on the reverse strand, counting down.
CACACAACTGACTGTTAATGGAAAAGTTAGAAGCAAAACTACCGAGCTGATCTCTTAAAGCAGAATTGTAAATTACAAAGTATAAAAGATTAATACCGGGAGAAAGAATAGAGTTCTGTTGCCGGCCTGCAATCAGAAGTCAAACCCCACACTAATACAGATTTCGCAGAGAAACTTTTTAGTTAGGAGCTTTTTCTAGAAGTTTCAGCTGTGTTACTTTCTAGTGCACATGGGTGTTTCTGGATCACCCACAGCTGATGAAAATGTCTCTTCCCCTCTGACAAGGCACAGAGTGAGCTCCATCTGGGGCCAGTATGAGGGTTCTAGTTCTGCTTGGAGCCCAGACAATTCTTCACCTGCCAGTTTACTAACACATTCACAGAAATGAAATCTTTCAACACAAAGGCATGGAGTTGACCTATTTCCTAATCTAGGGAATCCACAGTAATTCGAGGATCAGTGAATATTCCTGCCTGAGGAAAATGCTTTCTCATTTTTCCCCTTCTCCCTCTACTAACCAAACAGAGAATCCAGACCCAAGTCACTGCAAGGCATCCTTACAATTAAACCGTTTTCATAGCCTTGACATTTGGCAGAATTATTCTGATGGATTGCTTTTTTTAAAAGAGATTTTATTTATTTATTTGACAGACAGAGATCACAAGTAGGCAGAGAGGCAGGCAGAGAGAGAGGAGGAAGCAGGCTCCCCGCCGCTGAGCAGTGAGCCGGATGCAGGGTTCAGTCCCAGGACCCTGGGATCATGACCTGAGCCAAAAGCAGATGATTTAACCACTGAGCCATCTAGGTGCTCCTGATGGATTGCTTCTTTACATTTTTTAGAAGTTATCAATAGCAAATTAAGTATCAACAAGTCTGGGTCTTTCTACTACAGGTGGGAAAACAAAATGGGTAAGTTTTGACTTTCCAGAAGACTTAAAAGAAATCTTTTGTGCTTTGACCACCTCTGTGGCTGAGTTCTCTGATGATTTTCTAAGGACACAAAGAACTTATGGTCCCACTGAAAAGGAGGTCCATGGGGTGCTCCTGAAATCACAACTTTAATAAAAGAGTTCAGAGTACTGGCCATTTGCAGTCAGTATGTCTCCCAGCTGCCTGGGGAGGGGGAGGAAAACCTCACGTGTGCCTCTAGCTGGTGCAGAGTCTGACGCAAGGGAGCATCTTCAGGTGTGCTCCTCTAAGGTGAGCAAAGCTGGCCTTTTTATGGCACAAATAGTGACATCGTTTTTTCATTCTTTCAGAGCTTAGACTCAGAGGCCAAGGGGACAGTTCTGGATCATGTCATGTCACAAAGCTATGGTGGAAAGATTCTTAAGAGATAATTTTGTGCCATAGTTCTCAAATAGAGACTTGGAATCCTTCGGATCTAGGAGACTTTTCCCTGGTCACACAATTAGAGACTGTTGAGACCAGTATCAATATTCTCGTCTCTCAAGTGAGTGCCTTTCACTATGCCATGTGCTTTTCTTATCCTAGGAGACAGTCTCGTGTATTTTAAGGGAAAAGTCTATTCCAACAAGGCTTGTCTTCCAAAGTTACCCACTTCCTCGGGTCAAGTACTTGTAGAGTTCTGTCCACAATGTTTTGGGGGATCCCAGCGGTAGGAGTTGACTTAACTTGAGGGTAGATCTAAGGCTGCCATATCTCAAGTCTAATAATGATCGCGATAGAGTCTTTGCCAGTAGTGCCAGAGGAATCAGGATTAGGGTTTTCTCTAACACATCACTTCCTTGTACACAAATCTTCACCAAATCCCTGTGCCTACTGAACAAAGCAACACATATCTTAAGCTGATTTTTATTATATAAATATATATATTTTTAAATTTTAAGCTGATTTTTAAGGTCCTCTAGTCTAAAAGTCTTAACTGTACCCCCCTTTAATGGATTGGTTGTTGTACCCCATCTTACCTTATCTTCCACATTTTCTCTTGAAATCCTATAAAACAGTAAGAATATGTAGTATAAATGGACACACAAGCAGAGGAAAAGAGATGAAAGGCAGAGGCAGACAGAAAGCAGGAAAGGCTACTATAAAATTGTGGGAGGGTGCTCATTCTCCCCTAAACGAAGAGTCTGGCGGGTATGAATGCTTCCTATTTCTCTTATCTCTGTGGATGTTTCTTGAATTTGCACTGCATATATTCTGAAACATGTAAATATTAATGTAAAAATGTTATCCCCAATGCACTCAAACTAACAAATATAAGAACGTTGATATATAAGAGCCATAACTAGGTAGACACAATATATGGATGTTCACTTTTGCAATGAATAAATAAATTAAAATTTCAACTGAAGTTTTTACCCACGGAAGAAGTTGTGACCTACCTAGTTTTGGGTTTGTTGTTTTTTTAACTTTATGGTACAGAGAACAAATTGATTTATTTTTGCATAATTAATAGTTGTTTGGCATCATGTAAACGGAATATTAAATCAAATAAAACATTTGGGCATTGCTGTAAGTATAACACTGAATTCAATATCTCCCTCTTGGGCTTCAAATTATAAACAACAGCACCAACACTATTCCAAGTCCTGCTAGTTCTTATTATCCCTCTTAGTATTAATATTATTAAGAATTAGAAATGGCATAAAAACTCATAGTATTAGGACTCTATCACCATAATTCTCTCTTGGGTGAGATAAAAGTTCCTTGCATTAATTTTGTTCATCTTAGAGGCCTGTGGTACTTCAATATCAAAATTCTGAGAGAAGTAAGAAAAAGGAGATTCTTTATTAAATCCTTGATCAGGCAATTTCCAACACATGAGTATTGTGGAATGCATTGAGGTTAAAACACTGCTCCATTTCTTACTTATCTAGTGGTGGAAATCACTGCGATCATGATGTCCCATATTGTGATCTTCACAGCTGAACATTATGGGGTCCACTACGCTTTTTTTTTCTTATGTCTTCAAATAGTCTCCCAGGGGGAAAAAAAAAAACAACAAACAAACAAAGGCAGTGAAATGTGTGACAGATGGGAACTCAGATGCAGAGCCAAGTCACAGAGGAGTCAAGATTTCAGTGGAGATGAATTTGGTTGTGCTCCTGGGGATAGAGATTAAACCAATCAAACTCACTTGAATGCCCAGAAAAAGGAATCAGATTAATTTTAGGTCCACAGAGATGGAGACAAAAGTTTAGAATCTACTAAACAGACAGGCATGGAATTAATAAAGAAATCAGATGTAAATTTAATGTGCTAAATGCATTAAATACCTAACTATGAAATTAAAATTTGCTTCTATTGGGACATATGCACAATATTGTATCATTGTTCTCAAAGGAAAGTAAATGTTCAAAATACTTTTGTTCGATTACAATTTCATCATCATTCTCTACTTCACCATGTGTGAACTGTCTCCCCTATCTACATGTTCAGTAATATATAAGAAAATAATAAGAATTATAATATCAGCATTCACACCAAGGCTCTTTCAATCTCAAATTGAAACAAGTGTTGATTTTTATCATTTAATAGTGTTTGAACAATTTCTTCTGTGAAGAAAATCTCTTAAACTTTCCTTCCTTCCTTCCTTCCTTCTTCCCTCTCTCCCTCCCTGCCTGCGCCCTCCCCTCCTTTCTTTCTTTTACAAAATAGTAAAAGAGTACCAGGATTAAAATATACTTGAAGTATTTAATTCATGACTAGATTTATCATCTCCTGACATTTCAACACAATGAAGAATTTGCTTAGTAAGAAATATGTTGGTCCTAAAATTTTTACGTACCTATTTTAAAGTATGAGTAGAAACAGAGCTCTGCAATGTATTCATTTAGTTGCATTTACTGATCTCAAGTTAGAGAGGGAGAAAACTCTGGTTTCCTTAAAAGGTCTTAAAATTTAACTTTAGTCAAAATACAACATGAATGTATACAATCTCTGAATAAAGAGGCTCGTTCCAAATGTCCATCCCAGGACCTGCTGTGACGTGATAGTCCATGCTCAGGTGTGTGCTCCCAGGTGACAATTAAAGTGGAACTTTGGCCTAAGAGTGGGACAGACATGGAGAAGCATGGGCGGATAGGCAAATACTAGTTACAGAGACATATGTATGAATTTGTGTACATATTGATTAAGATACCAATGGGTAAAGCATTTCAGACAGCCATCTAAAGCCAAAAGAGATTAGTTGGGGAGCAAGGAGGTGAACCTTAAGTCTCATAAAAGGAAAGCTTAAAACTCACGTCTCAGGGACCATAAGCTCACCTTTTACTAACAAACATCCCTTTCTGTGGTGTGTGTGTGTGTGTGTGTGTGTGTGTGTGTGCGCGCGCGCGCGCGAGCATGTATAAAAGAGTCCTGGGGCTTACAGTTCCCTGATACAAATAATTTAGAATTCATATGCTATCCTAAATCATAGGGATAGCTTCCCAAGGACTTTTATTTATTACTCATTTCTTTAACAAATTCATATTATAAATTCCCACTTACTGCCTTGTTTATATATTACTCAGCTTCTCGGAGTGGGGGAAAAGATTATTCTTTAGCTGTGAGTTTAGGATTGCTTCTTTCTCCCAGACTTAGAAGAACTGCTAGCTGCACTAAATCTCTCTGAATAAATATCTTGTATCGACCGAGGAATAAATAATGCCGTGAAACTTCTTAAATCCTGTGAAACTGTTTCAGTGTTTCACATTAACACATTACACTTCCTGCAAGTGCATCCTTCTTTGTTGTTCTTTACTGAGATACAGATGGAACCCGGGCAGAGAACAAGAGGTGTTTCCTTCACCCATCCCTCTCATATTATCAAAACCCAACCTCCCTCCCTACTGTGTTTTCAGGACGGGATGATTCACTTGTGTTCTCTTTAATCTTCTGTAAGCTAGAGTGTAGCATTGCAGAAAGAAGAATTTTAGAAAGACATTCTGTGACACAAGACAAAATTGAGGTGGGTAACGTGGAGAAGAATGAGAGGGGTAGAAACTTAACACAAAGATATTTTGGTTCTACTAATGTGCAAAGCATCATCTAGTGTTTCCAGTTCATCAGTGTACAAAGTGATTCTAGTTCATGCTGTAGATTTGCCTCCTTTAGAAATGTTATCATTAGACAACATAAGGTGTCAAGTCAGCATGATAAGAAACATAGCTCTAAACACTACCAAATTTTACCATTTATGCAAAGGATACAGGCCATTGTAAGAAACAGGAAGAAACATGGAGCAGCCTGAGACCAACAATGCAGGATCCCTCTCTTCTTCCATTACCAGTGCTCTATTTAAAAATTAACATGTGAAGGTCTAATAGATGCATCAGCGCATCATTTGCACAACGTGAGCCCTTTGTATGGACTGCGTCCTTTTAATATTCCATTAACCTTGGGGAGCCTTGGTGGCTCAGTCAGTTAAGCATCCATCACTTGATTTAGGCTCAGGTCATGATCTCAGGATGGTGAGATCGAGCCCCGTGTCATATTTATTCTGCTAAAAGCATTCTGTAGATAAGGATTTTCCCATGGACTCTGCCTTGTCTAATGGTAGAAATACCAACAGTGCCCTGTCATCCACCTTTGTGCAAGGGCATTTGACCCTGTCATCTCCTCTTTTTTCTTTTTTTCTTTTTTCTATCCTTGGCATTCCCTGTGAAGAAGAAATATACTGCAGACCTTCTACCAACACTTTTCTTTTTAAGATTTTATTTATTTACTTGACAGAGATCACAAGCAGGCAGAGAAGCAGGCAGAGAGAGAGGAGGAAGCAGGCTCCCCACTGAGCAGAGAGCCCGATGCGGGGCTTGATCCCAGGACCCCGAGATCATGACCTGAGCCGAAGGCAGAGGTTTCAACCCACTGAGCCACCCAGGCACCCACCAACACTTTTCTTTCCAACCATAAAATATGTCTCCCTTCTCAAAAGTTTGAACTATTCAAATTTTTTATTATAAAATAACTATACAGACATAGCAATTTTGAAAATCACAAAAAAAAACACTGAAAAAAAGCGAAAAAAAATTCACACGTCTAAGTCTAGTGATAACTGGTAATATATGTCTCCTAAAGTTTTTGTGTTTGTAAATTTGCTTTTTACTTTTCATTATGTTCTAGCGTTTCCCAGGATATCAAAATTTTATTGCATGGTGTCCCAGTGTATATATCTTGTATCTCTTATCATTTTCTCCAATATAACTTGTTTATGCTAATATAACACTTTATTGAGGATTTTTAATCATATATTATTGGGTACATCTGCTTATTTTATTTGATAAATTTCTGTATGACATATGCACAGTGAATGGGTTTTAATTAAATATTATGGAATGTTCATATAAATTTACACCACAAGACTATGGTCGTGCCATTGGACTATAACTGTTTTATAATTGAATATTATTTTTGAAAAGTATCTGAACAGTAGAGTGTTAATATTATACCATTTTCCATTTATTTGATTAATGGCAGGGAAAAGTATTTTAAATATGTATTTTTATTCTTATGTTTAAGGAGTGTGGATGATTATTTTATTCATGGTTTTTCCTAAATGCTCCTTAAAGACGCTCTGCCAAATTCATACCAATATGAAGGAACACCTCACTTTTAAGAATAAATAGTAAAATTATAATTAATATTTTATAATATTAAAAATCTTTAGAATAGTACATTTTATAATAAAACTGCATGCTAATACATAATTATATGTAATTACACATAGTATGTTTATATATCATATATTATACCTATGTAATAGTTATAAATATATCATGCATTTTATATATGATTATATTTTATAAGAATATTAAATATAAATTGATATAGGAAAGATGTTAGGATTCTAAGCCCATAGCCAAGAAAGAACTCTTGAGATGTCTTTGGTGCAAAATGGGGATTTTATTAAAGCATGGTGACAGGACCCATGAGCAGAAAGAGCTGCCATGGGGTCATGAGGAGTGGCCCATTATGTACTTTCAAGTTGGGAGAGGGTTAGGGATAACATGAGTCTCTAAGGAATTTTGAAAGCAAGGTTACGGGACCTTGAAGGGGCTAGCTGTTGTTGGGAAAAGGTTTTTTTTTACTGTTTAATAAAACCTTAGTCATGAGACCCTTCAGATGTGTATCGGTGGGCCATATGCTTGGGGGGGCGGTGATTGCCAACATGTATCTTAGGAGTTACAGATAAAGGAAGTTTCCAAAAGAATTTCTATATGTTAGGTAGAATTACAGGATCCTGGGGAGGAGGAGGATTTGGGCTAGGTTTGCTTTTTGCCCTTAGCAAAGTGTCAACATCAAGGAGGCAGTTGAGTCCCTAGAGGAATGTCACTCTGTCTGTTTCAAGGACTTGTCAGTGGGTTCTAAATAGTAAGAAAATTTAATAATTTTTCTTCTGCCTTTGTTTCCCACATGCACATATTGATGTTTACATTGCATATTTCATAGTTTATAAGTATTATTAATTTTGTATAACATATACTACATAAAACATATTGCTTTGACAGGCACCTGGGCAGCTCAGACAGTTAAGCATCTGCCTTCAGCTCAGGTCATGATCCCAAGGTCCTGGGATCAAGCCCTGCATTAGGCTCCCTGCTCAGTGGGAAGTCTGCCTCTCCCTTTCCGACTCTCCCACTTGTGTTCCCTCTCTCACTGTCTCTTTCTCTCCGTCAAATAAATAAATAAAATCTTTTTTAAGAATTGAAAACAATAAAATGGGTAAAAATATAAAACCCACAAGAGAGTCAAGAATATTCAATAAACATAGGAAAACCTCAGTTTCAACCTCAGTAATGACTAGGAAAATTGAAATTATTAACAAATAGTTTTTACATACTAATTAAAAAAATTAAAATTTGTGATAATGTTTAATGTTGGCAAATTGCATAGCCCTCCAGAAATCCTTATGTATAGTCTCTCCACCTTGGAGGTATAACTAATCTAGCATTACAAAAAAAAATATATTTCATATATATGATACATACATACATATTATATATCTGAAAATATATACAGGAGTGTCCATAACAGCATTGTTAGTAATTGTAAAAATTATTTTGAAAATCAGAATTCCATCAGTTTGCCACAAGTTGTACATCCCTAAGGGAAAGAGTTTGCAAAGGGAAATGAATGAACCAGCATTACCCCTTTAACACACTTGACTCTCACAAACATACTTTTTAAAAAAAGATTTTATTTACTTATTTGAGAGAGAGCATGAGAGGGGAGAAGGTCAGAGGGAGAAGCAGACTCCCCACAGAGCTGGGAGCCCGGTGCGGGACTCAATCCTGGGACTCCGGGACCATGACCTGAGTCGAAGGCAGTTGCTTAATCAACTGAGCCACTTGGGGGCCCCTTTCTTTGAAAAGAAAAAAAAAGAAAAAAAAAAAAAACTTGAGATTGTTATACAAGAACTAAAACAGAAAAAAAATCATATTAAATATAAGAGTATTGTTTCATACTCATTTCATTTTTTTAGTAAAAGTTCTTACTTCAACTAAACATGTAACTAACAGTGGTTACTCACCAGGAAGGTGATGGGAGGGGTTGAGAAAGTGAATATACAATGAACATATAATTTGGGGGCATATATTTATTCTTAAGTTCTCAATCTTGTTATATAGTTAGTTTTTCTGACTATTTGGAATCTCTCTGTTCTCATAACATTCCCCTCAGGCTCAGTGAACGCCAGCTGGAAAATTCCACTTGGCCTCGTCAAAGTGAAGTCATTGAGGAATAACTTCCTGTGTGTTTCTCAAGGGAACAGCCAAAGTGCCATTTTGTGCATTTTCATGTCAATTAACAATCTGATTTGCTGGAAAGCTGAATGTCACAGTGCTTGAGAACTAGTTTCCATTCCCAGAATCTCTGCTATGTATCCTCAGTGTCTCCATCCCCCTCCACCCCTCCCCCCACACCCACCCCCACCAACCCACACCCCCACCCCCGCCAAATCCTCTGAAAATCCTTCCCTGCGTGTTTCAAAGCACTTTCTTTAGAGGCTGTCTTCTCTACCAGTTCCTAAAGAGAAAACTTCCTTCCTTTCAGGTTTCCTTGCCTGAAACAACTCCTTATGCATTCTTTGTGTCTTGTTTCATAATAAATAAATACAACTTTTTTTTTTTTAAAGATTTTATTTATTTATTTGACAGAGAGAGAGATCACAAGTAGGCAGAGAGGCAGGCAGAGAGAGAGGGGGAAGCAGGCTCCCTGCTATGCAGAGAACCCAACGTGGGGCTCGATCCCAGGACCCTGGGATCATGACCTGAGCCGAAGACAGAGGCTTAACCACTGAGTCACCCAGGCGCCCCTAAATACAACTTTTTAACTAAAAAGTCCATTGGCACTTCCCTCAGGGCAGTATTTGGGGAGAGGGGATGTTAATCAAGGATAAATTTTAATTCCCCTCTCCTTGCTTACTGTCAGGTTTTCGAAAAGCTCCTCCTTCCCTCTCCTCCAAGTAGCCCCCTTGGTTTCTCTCCCTCAATCAGCAAACTGTCACAACCTTCTCCAACTTTTATTCTCAGCCCCTGAAAGCTTTTGGTCTACAACTCTGATATGAAGGCTACACATGCTTCCCCTTAGGTTTGGACTTGGGTAGATGCTGTCATGGCTACAAGTTCTGTTACTTTCTTAGGGGGTAAGTTTCTCTTCCAGTCTTCTTGCTCACCCTCAACCAGATGTTTTCTGTGGTTTACTAACAGTGGGAGAGTCATGTAGTCAAGATGGTATGGGGGCAGTGGGGAATGCTTGGCAATGGGGGCGTGGGGAAAATGCATAATCCTTAATAATCCAAGTGTGGGCAATATAAATGTTACTGACCAGACCAGTGTGCGAGGGAGGAAATGCATTAACACCTATGCGGTGTGCACTCTGTCCCTGGATTTAGTTCTAAGAACATTTCCTGCAGGGCTGTTCACTGCATTTTATTGTTGAATACTCTGGATGAAACATTGAAGTGTGAAATGGTCACTTATAATTGGATAAACAAAATCGCTTGGATTAAATATTGTTAAACTGTGTGGCTGGCTGTTTCGAGTTCACTTCTCTTTATCTCAAGACGGGGTATAGAGGGAGTGCAATGATTTGGCACTTTCAGAAGATGATTTTATGAACAAATTCACGGTTGCCAAGACTGAAAGACTTCGTAAGTCAATTTCGTGCTGAGTTGTTTAAAACCATTTTCACATCAAACATTTCATAACTTTCCTACTTTGCAAATACCTTCCAAAGTTTGAATTCCCCTGAGGTAGACCTTGCATGATTTAGTTCTCCTTTAATTCCTTTGGGGAATTAATTTAACCTGTGAAAGTACTCCCAAACATTCATAGTGATAGTCAGGAAGGGGATATCAGGATATAATTTTAAATGCCTTTCCATACATAACCCTGAACCTTGAAATACATACCATGCTTTGGTGTATGCCCTGTGTTTGCTGAAATACCATTTATAAAATCTGCAATTCCTGCATTGACTGCGGGCTTCACTGTTTCTTACTTGAGATTCTCTAGTTGATAGACATATTAAGAAGTGCCTCTCTCACATTGTGTTAGAAATAGTTCTGGAGTATTTTGTTCCTCTAGGTCATAGCAGATCTGCATTTCTGACAGTGTAAGAAATGGGACCTCTGTCCTGCCATTAGAATTTTGTTTGGGGCTAGTTTTACCCAAGATTGAGAAGCAAATGAACTTTTCTGAATCAACCCATTCACTCTTCAAGTATAATCTGCCAACCTTCACATATCCTCAGTAATCTTTGTGGAATTTATTTTTTTAAGATTTTATTTATTTATTTGTAAGAGAGAGGGAGAGCACAAGCAGGGGGAGCAGCAGGCAGAGGGAGAAGCATGCTCCCTGCTAAGCAAAGAGCCCAATGCAGGATTCGATCCCAGGACCCTGGGACCATGACCTGAGCCAAAAACACAGTGTTAACTGATTGAGCCACCCAGGAGTCTCCTTTGTGGAGTTTTGTAAATTTAATGGCTAGGAGATCTAGGAATGTAAAAACTTGATGCAAACTATGGCTGTTATCTCTTTGATGTTTCTAAAGAGATTCATGAGCAAGCAGCAGTAGCAAATGGAATTACCTTCCCCATGTGTTGCTGGTCTGCCTAACCTCCAAAACCCTGGATCTACTACCATGGCTGGCAGACACATGGTGAAGACTATTACAGTGTCTAGCTCAGGCAGAGATGAGGACCGGAGGGTAGAGGAGAGAGGGGAAGAAAGAAAGAAAGAAAGACGGCACAGAAGCAGAAACAAAAACATAAACGACCAGTGGGGGTGGGGGGAGAGAGAGAGAGAAAGAGAGTGAGCACAATTAAAATTGGGGCTGTTTGTGAATTAAGCAGAAAAGATATTAGTCATTAGTTGTACTCATGGTCCTTAGCAAATTGCCCATTACCTAGAATTTTCTTTTAATTTTATTTATTTATTTATTTATTTGTTTATTTATTTATTTATTTAAGAGAGAGTGAGTGAGCTCAAGAGCAGAAAGAGAGGGAGAAGCAGACTCCCTACTGAGCAGAGAACCCATCATGGGGCTTGATCCCAGGGGCCTGGAATCATGACCTGAGCTGAAGGAGATGCTCACCTGACTGAGCCAGCCTAGAGCAGGATGAGAAGAACCCTACAGGTCCTTTCCTTAGCCATCAGTGAAGGTCTATTGACAGTTGTCCAGATGCTAAGATGTTGAGGTAATTTCAGGACACTGTTTATAGATCATGACCTGAAGTACACTAAAAAAAGCTTGTGTCAATTGGAAGGGGAGTTGAACCGTAAGAGACTATGGACTTTGAAAAACCATCTGAGGGTTTTGAAGGGACGAGGGGTGGGAGGTTGGGAGAACCAGGTGGTGGGTTTTATGGAGGGCACACATTGCATGGAGCACTGGGTGTGGTGCATGAATAATGAGTTCTGTTACACTGAAAAGAAATTAAATAAATGGAAATAAAATAAAATGCTTGTGATGAGATGTCTTAAATATTGGAAAGTGTCTTTTTTTTTTTTGAAAAATAACTTAGATTGAAAATAAAATCTGGTTCTGAATTTTATATCATTATTCACCTGGGGTCATTTTTGACTTTCAACCAGCAGCCAGTGTATTATACTTCTGTTAACCTGTCACCAAGAGAATTACTTCTGCAAATATTGTGGGCAAAGTGTGTGTATGTACACGTTTGCTGTGTGTGTGCACATGAGTAAATAGGGTTTGGAAAGGAGATAAAGAACATTTTGTCACTTTTTTCCTGTATCATTTGCTTGCATAGGAAAAAAGGAGATACATCAAGACTGGCCTCCTTGAAAGTCTAAAATTGTCTCCCTGGAAATTATCTTTGCTTTTTAAATAGTTGCTTATGTCTTGGTGACTTAACCTTTCTTCAGCTCAGAAAAAATAAAATATGTTGCAATATAAAAAGACTAAAGCTTAGTTTATGAAAAGCTGAAAATTTTATTTAAAAACCCAAGATTTTAGAATTTTAAAAAGTAAGCCAAACCTTGGATTGAGGTATGGTTTTCCTTTTTTCCTGTTTCTGGAAATATGTCTACCGTTTATTATTCTTCATTTATAAACAAATTCAGTATATTTTAGTAAACAACACAAAGATATTAGTTTTGTCCAACCATAATGTTAACTTTGCACTGATTAAGAGCATTTTGGTCTAACAAGTTTAGGGAAATTTTAAAGTTGGAAAATTATACTGTCAAACTCAGCGGGGGTTCTGGTTCAACAGAAAAGTAATATGTTTTCCTGATAGCTAATTGGACCAATTTGAATAACATACCTCTCTTATCAAGTAATTTGGCCAAGGGATTAGAAATTTCAATGGATATCCAGTTTTGGATCTCTGGGTAGAATTAATAAACCCATATACCATGGAATAAAGTGTTAGAAGGAGGGTTTTATCAAAGAAAATTGTGTGTGCTGCTATCCAAAGAAAGTAAATAAATAATAGATGGCAAATAAAATAAATATTCTAACAAAAGCATTGATAAAATCTTTTTTCCTAGCTTCTCCATTTGCTATTGCTAAAATAAGCAAAGTTTTTTTTTTTT
>RCUC01112437.1:0-24940 GCA_003697995.1 Taxidea taxus jeffersonii | reverse complement strand
TTTTTTTTTCTTTTTTTACTTTATTTAAGCTTTATTTAAACATATGATGTAACCCCACCACCCTCACCCAACCCCTCTTCCCCCCACCCCCCTCAGTTTGTTTTATGACATTAAGAGTCTCTTTTGGTTTTTCTCCCTCCCGATCCCATCTTCTTTCATTTTTACTTTTCCTACCACCTTAACTCCCACCCCCGTTGCATCTCCACTTCCTCATATCAGGGAGATCATGTGGTAGTTGTCTTTCTCCAGTTGACTTATTTCGCTAAGCATAATACGCTCTAGTTCCATCCATGTCGTCGCAAATGGTAAGATTTCATTTCTTTTGATGGCTGCATAGTATTCCATCGTATATATATATACCACCTCTTCTTTATCCATTCATCTGTTGATGGACATCTAGGTTCTTTCCATAACTTGGCTATTGTGGACATTGCTGCTATAAACATTCGGGTGCACGTGCCCCTTTGGATCACTACGTTTGTATCTTTAGGATAAATACCCAGTAGTGCAATTGCTGGGTCATAAGGTAGCTCTATTTTCAATTTTTTAAGGAACCTCCATGCTGTTTTCCAGAGTGGTTGCACCAGCTTGCATTCCCACCAACAGTGTAGGAGGGTTCTCCTTTCTCCACATCCTCGCCAGCATCTGTCATTTCCTGACTTGTTCATTTTAGCCATTCTGACTGGTGTGAGGTGGTATCTCATTGTGGTTTTGATTTGTATTTCCCTGATGCCCAGTGATGTGGAGCACTTTTTCATGTGTCTGCTGGCCATCTGGATGTCTTCTTTGTAGAAATGTCTGTTCATGTCCTCTGCCCATTTCTTGATTGGATTATTTGTTCTTTGGGTGTTGAGTTTGCTAAGCTCTTTATAGATTTTGGATACTAGCCCTTTATCTGATATGTTGCTTGCAAATATCTTCTCCCATTCTGCCAGTTGTCTTTTGGTTTTGTTGACTGTTTCCTTTGCTGAGCAAAAGCTTTTGATCTTGATGAAGTCCCAATAGTTCATTTTTTCCCAGAAGTTTGTACCTCTTAATCCCCTTTTCCTATTTCATCCTACCCCTCCCAATTCCTGCCCCCTCTTATAACCACAGTTTGTTTCCTGTATCTGAGTCTGTTTTGTTTGTTCATGTGTTTTGTTTTTTAGATTCCACATATAAATGAAATCATATAGTTTCCAAACCTGATTTCAAGTTGTGTGTCTGTTTCTATGCCAGTGCCATATTGTTTTGATTATTAGAGCTTGTAATATAGTTTGAAATCAGAAAGTGTGATGTTTTCAGTTTCTTAAGATTGCTTTGGTTGTTCAGGATCTTTTGTGGTTCCATACAAATTTTAGGATTTTTTTTCTATTTCTATGAAAAATGCATTGGAATTTTGTTAGAGATTACATTGAATCCGTAGATAGCTTTGGGTAATATGGATGTTTTAACAGTATTAACTCTTCCAATTCATGAACATGGGTATCTTTCCATTTATTTGTGTTGTCTGCAATTTGTTTCATCAGTGTTTTATATTTTTTTGGTGTATGGATTTTTCCATTTCTTGGTTAAATATATTCCTAGTTATTTTATTGTTTCTGATGCTATTATAAATGGGATTATTTCTCTATTTCTTTTACAGAATATTCAATGGTAGTATGTAGAAATGCAATCTATTTGTGTGTGTTGATTTTTTTTATCCTGAAACTTTACTGAATTCATTGGTTCTAACAAGTTTTTTTGAAATCTTTATAATTTTCTCTATATAAGATCACGTTATCAGCAGAGACATATTACTTCTTTACAATTTGGAGGCCTTTTCTTTTTCTTGCTGATTTCTCTGTCTAAGCTTTTCAGTACTATGTTGAATATTAGTGGTGAGAGTGAGCCCTCTTCTCATTCCTGATTTTATAGGGATAATTTTCAACCTTTCACCATTGAGTATGATGTTAGCATGTATTTGTCATATATGGACTTTCTTATGTTGGGGTATAGTTATTCGATACCACGTTTGTTGAAAGTTTTTATCATAAATGGATCTTGAACCTTGTTAAATGCTTTTTTGGCATCTATTGACACAATTATATGGTTTTTATATTTCCTTCTATTAGTACATCACACTAATTAGTTCATATGTTGAACTAACTGTGGCTGCCTAGTCTCCCCATGAGAGTGTGCATTGCAATGGATGCCAGTGATGAGGGTTAGGTAAGGGCATGCAGTTGGACAGCTGGAGGTTGGTGTTGGCTAGTTGCTGGTGAGCCCAGGGGTGCATTGGAGACAGGGCTGAATCCAGGCCCAAAAGAGGCTGTGGGGGCCATGACTCTCAGCATATTTCCATGGCTGCAGGATCTTGCCATGGTTTTGCACATGACAATGAGTGGTCAGATGCCTGACTGTAAGCTGTCATCTTGTACTCAGGAAGGTGCAGAGGCCTGGACTGGCTACTTCTGCAGGTTCCTAGGCTCCAGTGGTGGGGTAGGAAGAACGATGGAGGGAACTCCAGTATCTTCCATTAGTAAATATGAATGTCTCAGGCAAAAACCCAGTGAGAGTTGCAGAGGGGTCCATAGCAGCTATTCTGACTGTGAGTTTCTTCAGTACTGAAAGCCTACTAGGATTGTCTGCAGAGTTGGTCACTGGGAGATGCAGTCACTTCTGCTATGTGGATAGTATTGGTAGCTCTTCCTTTTCTTCTTGCTCCTGGCTATCTATTTATCCCAGCTTTGCTTGTCTCCGGGGGTGAAAATGAAGTGGGTTCTTTTTTGGGTTCTCTTATGCAATATCTAGAAAGCCTGGGGAGCCTGATCACTCACCTCACTTTCCCTTTCTCCATGAAGGGAACTACTTCTAGTTGGGAAGTTCTCTTTTTTTGTCATCGAACAACGAATACCTAGGGAATGCAATGAGACAAACAAAATAAGACTGTTATTTCCTTTGTCATGAGGTGGTCTCAACTTTTCCCCACTACATTTCTGAAGTTTAAGTGGATTCCAAAGCTCTTCCAATGCCATTTTTTTTTCCTGCATAGCTGTTTAATAAATCTTTGTAGGGGGACAGAAGCTGGAAGCTCCTACTATGCCATCTTGGTGACATCACTACAGAAACACAGCTTGAAGTGATGGCTCTTCATCAGATGACTTTGTCCCCTCCAAATTCTGGCACTGTCTGTAGGATATTGTAGCTCTTTGTTCAATCCAAATATCCTGCATTGGTGATTTTTTTGTCATTATAAGTGTTCTCTGCTCCAGTGCCATAGTTTTTGGTGCACTATGTCAACAAGAGGAGAGTTTTAAATCCCAGAATGTATTCAGTTGAAAAAGAAACCAATCATAGTGGTTCAGAGGATCTGGATTATAAATTATAAATTATACAAATTATATCAATAAAATGTGGAGGTGTCAGATCAATTCATAATAAAAGAGAGGTATTGGAAAGAGTACCAAGAACCAGTTCTTATGATAAATCACACAACCAAAACCATTCTTAACATTTCAAAGGAAGGATTTCCAGTCCTCTCCACAGAGAGGAATAGGGAAGAGGATCTTTCTTATCTTAAAACCATACCTTTTGTTGAATACTTTATGGGGTTAGTGATTTAGGTCAAGACTCAGTGCCAAACTTAACTAGCTTAATCTGGTCCTTCAAGGCTGAATCAAAGGATGACACTTCTACAGAAGCCATCGTCATAACAAAGCCATGTTTTACATCCAGTAAGCAAACCAATGGATAATTACTACCTGTGTTCCCATAGAAAAAAAAAAAAAAGAGATAACTCTGTCTTTTTGAAGAAGGGCGTAAAGCTGTCAGTTCTTCTAACAACAACACTCTTGATACTCCTTAGTCCAGCACAAATAGGCCATGAAAGGGCATTAGAACCACATTAGAATCCAGACATAATGCAAGATAAACTTCAGTCACTAAACAGACAGTTTCACAATATCTATCTTTTACAACATGCAAGACAGGTGTAGTCTAAGGTGAAGAATCCTAAGATGAGTAAAAAGTATACAAAAATATAATTGGGGCAGTTATACAAAAATAATGTTTTCCCAAATAAATATGCAGCTGAACTAATTGTAGAACCAAGGATAAAAAGTTAAGCAGCAGCCTTCCAAGTAATACAATGTGAATTTGCTAAATTGGAAACGAAAAATACCTGAAGAGTGAATGGCATTAGAATTGCTCTAGTTACTACTACTGCCAAAATGTACAGCTGAATCTATGTACTCTCCTTTAGCATTCTTAGCTCTGCTCCAGTTGTTTTCATTAGTCAAGGGAATTATAAGAAAGTACAAGCCAGTCATTTAGAAGTATGTATCAAGACAAATGTCAAAGACAGTTCTGAGATGAAAAACCTGCGTAGTCTTACCAAGTAGATATAGTGTCAAAAAGGCCTTATTGGGAAGAAGCAAGATGGCAGAGGAGTAGCAGACTGAAAGAGCATTAGGTCCCAGGAGTTCAGCTAAATAGTTATCAAATCATTCCAAACACCTACAAACTCAGCAGGTGATAGAAGAAGAGCAGCAATTATAGGAGCAGAATATTGACCAGTTTCTGAAAGGTGGATGTGTGGAGAAGTGAATCTGAAGGGACAGGAAGATAGACTGCAGGGAAAGGTGCTGGCTCCTGGCAAGCAGTGGAGCAGTGGAGCACAAATTCAGAACTTTTAAAAGTTTGCTCCCTGAGGGATGTTGAGCCAGAGGCTAAGTGAGGGTGGAGCCCTCATGGGGACAGTGTGGTCTCAGGACCCATGGGGTCACAGAAAGACCAGGGGTTGTCTGAGTGTGGCAGAGCTGCCAGGTATTGGAGTGGGGAAGCTGGCAGCAGAGATGGAGCTAGAGCTGAGGAGTGAGCTCTCAGCTCAGGGTTACCTTAAACCATTATTCAAGGCACAGTTGGACCACTGCTCTTTGAGCAGGGAGCCCACAAAATGCAGAACCGGAGAGACCCCCTCCTTTCTCCTCTGGGAGAGCTGTATGGGAGCATGTGGCAGGAATCTGCTGAATTTGGAGACTACAAATGGGGCTGTGCACCAGAGACAGAAATGCTCAGTCACAGACCAGGTGAGCAGAGAATGCAACTGGAGACCAGGAAGAGAGGAGGGATTGACTGCTTTTCTCTGAGGATGCACTAATGAGTCAGACCCCAAGCTCTCGGCTCCACTGGACAGGAGATTTGGAGGCCATCATTTTCATTTCCATCCTCCAAAGCTGTATGGAAAGTACTCAGGGAACAAAAGCTCCCCAAGTGAACCCAAGCAGGTTACTTAGCCTGGCCACTGGCAAAGGTGGTGCTATTCTGCTTGGGGCAAAGACATTTGAGAATCACTGCAACAGGCCCCTCCCTCAGAATATCAGCAAGAACATCTAGCCAAGACCAAGTTCACCATTCATGAGAACTCCAGAACCCCAGAGCTAGGGGAAAGCAACACATAGAATTCATGGTGTTTTTCCCCATGATCCTTTAGTTTTGCAAAGTTAATTTTTTTAATTTTTATTTTTTTCTTATTCTATTTTTTAATGTTTTCTCTTTCCTCTCTTAATGTTCTTTAACTATTTTATTTTATTTTTTAAATTTTATTTATTTATCTGACACAGAGAGAGAGAGATCACAAGTAGACAGAGAGGCAGGCAGAGAGAGAGAGAGAGGGAAGTAGGCTCCCAGCTGAGCAGAGAGCCTGACGTGGGGCTTGATCCCAGAACCCTGGGATCATGACCTGGGCTGAAGGCAGAGGCTTAACCCACTGAGCCATCCAGGCACCCCTAACTATTTTATTTTAACAATACATTTTTTAAAAAACTTTTAAAAAATTTTCATTGTTACAGTCATATTTTATTCCTTCATGTTATTTAACCTTATTTTTTGTATATGATAGGTATTTTTTCTTTAAAATTTTGGGATACAATTTGTTCTAATAGATCAAAATATACCCTAAATCTAGCATATGCCTTTGTTCTAGTCTCCAATCTAATCACATTCTCTCCTCTTTTGTTTTCTATTTCCAACCAACTTATCTTATCAATTCCTTTTTTAGAAACTTTAATTTTCATCTTTACAGTCATATTCCATCCCTTCATCATGTTTACCTTTATTTTTGTATATATATAAGTTTTACTTTCTTTAAAATTTTAGGAGGTAATGTCTTCTAAGAGATCAGAATACACCCAAAATCAAGTGGATGGCTCTGTTCTATTCAACATCAATATTTATTTGTATATTTACTTACTTACTTACTTATTTATTTTTATTTTTTATTTTTCCCCCTTTCTCCTCTCCCCAGTTTCAGGTCTCTTTTGATTTGGTTAGCATATATTTTTCTGGGGTCTTTGCCACCATTCTAGTATTTTATTCTCTCATTCATATATTCACATCTGGACAAAATGACAATGTGGGAAAACTCACCACACAAAAAAAAAAAAGAACAAGAGGCAGTACCAACAGCTAGGGACCTAATCAAGACAGACATTGGAAATATGTCTGAACTAGAGTTCAGAATGATGATTATCAAGCTGCTAGCTGGGCTCAAAAAGGATGGAATATATTAGAAAAGCCCTTTCTGGAGAAATAAAAGAACTAAAATCTAAACAAGTTGAAATAAAAAAAGCTATTAATGAGGTGCAATAAAAAATGGAGGCTCTTATTGCTAGGAAAAATGAGGCAGAAGAGAGAATTAGTAACACAGAAGACCAAATGACAGAGAATAGAGAAGCTGAGCAAAAGAGAAGCAAACAACTACTGGACTACAAGGGAAGATTTTGAAAGATAAGTGATACCATAAGACAAAACAACATTAGAATAATTGGGATCCCAGAGAAGAAGAAAGAGAGAAAGGGGCAGAAGGTATATTGGAGCAAATTATAACAGAGAATTTCCCTAATATTGCAAAGGGAACAAGCATCAAAATCCAGTAGGCACAGAGAACCCCCCTCAAAATCAATAAAAATAAGTCCACACCTGTCATCTAATAATAAAACTTACAAGTCTCAGCGACAAAGAGAAAATCCTGAAAGCAGCTCGGGACAAGTTTGTAACACACAATGGTAGAAATATTAGATTGGCAGCAGACTTATCCACAGAGACCTGGCAGGCCAGAATGAACTGGCATAATATATTCAGAGCACTAAATGAAAAAAATATGCATCCAAGAATACTATATCCAGCTAGGCTCTCATTGAAAATAGGAGGCGAGATAAAAATAAAAATTAAAAGAATTTGCAAACACCAAACCAGCCCTATAGGGAATATTGAAAGGGGTCTTCTAAGCAAAGAGAGAGTCTAAAAGTAGGAGACCAGAAAGAAAGAGAGACAATATATAGTAACAGCCTTTTTAAAAAGATTTTATTTATTTATTTGATAGACAGAGATCACAAGTAGGCAGAGTGGCAGGCAGAGAGAGAAGGAAGCCAGATCCCTGCTGAGCAGAGAGTCTGATGTGGGGCTCCATCCCAGGACCCTGGAATCATGACCTGAGCTGAAGGCAGAGGCTTTAACCCACTGAGCCACCCAGGCTCCCCTAGTAACAACCATCTTACCAGCAATACAATGGCACTAAAGTTGTATCTTTCAATAGTTGCCCTGAATGTAAATGGGCTAAATGCCCCAATCAAAAGACACAGGGTATCAAAATGGATAAAGAACAAGGCCCATCAACATGCTATCTACAAGAAACTCATTTTAGACCCAAAGGCACCTCCAGATTTAAAGTGAGGGGGTGGAAAACAATTTACCATGCTAATGGACATCAAAAGAAAGCTGGGATGGCAATCCTTATATCAGATAAAATAGATTTTAAGCCAAAGGTTATAATAAGAGATGAAGAAGGACACTATATCATACTTAAAGTGTCTGTCCAACAAGAATATCTAACAATCTTAAATTGGGAGCAGCCAATTTTATAAACCGATTAATAACAAAATCAAAGAAACACATTAACGATACAATAATAGTAGGGGACTTTAACACTCTCCTTAATGAAATGGACAGATCATCTAAACAAAAGATCAACAAGGAAATAAGGGCTTTAAATGACACACTGGACCAGATGGACATCACAGATATATTCAGAATATTCCATCCCAAAGCAACAGAATACACATTCTTCTCTATTGCACGTGGAACGTTCTTCAGAATAGATCACATCCTGGGTCACAAATCAGGTCCAGGTGGTACCAAAAGACTGGGATCATTCCCTGCATATATATTTTCAGACCACAATGCTCTGAAGCTAGAACTCAATCACTAGAGGAAAGCTGGAAAAACTCAAATACATGGAGGCTAAAGAGCATCCTACTAAAGAATGAATGGGTCAACCAGGAATTAAAGAAGAATTTTTAAAATTCATGGAAACAAATGAAAATAAAAACACAGCTGTTCAAAATATTTGGGACACAGCAAAGGTGGAACTGAGAGGAAAGTATATAATGATACAAACCTTTCTCAAGAAACAAAAAAAGGTCTCAAGTACACAACCCAACCCTAACCTAAAGCAGCTGGAGAAAGAACAGCAAAGAAAGGCTAAACCCAGCAGGAGAAGGGAAATAATAAAGATCAGAGTAGAAACCAATGAAATAGAAATGAAAAGAACAGTAGAACAAATAGACAAAACCAGGAGCTGGTTCTTTGAAAGAATTAATGAAATTGATAAAACCCTGGCCAGACTTATCAAAAAGAAAAGAAAAAGGACCCAAATAAATAAAATCCTGAATGAAAGAGGAGAGATCACAACCAACACTAAAGAAATAAAAACAATTATAGGAACATATTATGAGGAACTATACGTCACCAAATTTGACAATCTGGACAAAATAGGTGCATTCCTGGAGACCTATAAACTACCAAAACTGAACCAGGAAGAAATAGAAAACCTGAACAGAGCCATAACCAGTAAGGAGATTGAGGCATTCATCAAAAATCTCCCAATAAATAAGAGCTCATGGCCAGACGCTTCTTAGGGGAATTCTACCAAACATTTAAAGAAGAATTAATACCTATTTTCCTGAAGCTCTTCCAAAAAAATACAAATGGAAGGAAAACTTCCAAACTCATTTGATGAGACCAACATTACCTTGATTTCAAAACCAGACAAAGACCCCACCAAAAAGCAGAATTACTGACCAATATCCTTGATGAACACGGATGCAAAAATTCTCACCAAAATATGAGCCAATAGGATCCAACAATACATTAAAAGGATTATTCACCACGACCAAGTGGGATTTATTCCTGGGCTGAAAGTTTGGTTCAACATCTGCAATCAATGTGATACAATACATTAATAAAAGAAAGAACAAGAACCATGTGATACTGTCAATAGATGCTGAAAAATCATCTGACAAAGTATAGCATCCTTTCTTGATCAAAACTCTTCAAAGTATAGGGGTAAAGGGTACATACCTCATCATATGAAGTACATATCATCAAAGCCATCTATGAAAAACCCACAGCAAATATTCTCATTGGGGGAGAACTGAGAGCTTTACCCCTAAGGTCAGGAACATGGCAGGAATGTCCACTATATCACCACTGTTATTCAACATAGTACTAGAAGTCCTAGCCTCAGCAATCAGACAACAAAAAGAAATTAAAGACATCCAAATCAACAAAGAAGTCAAACTCTCACCTTTTGCAGATGATATGATATTTTACGTGGAAAACCCAAAAGACTCCATTCCAAAACTGCTAGAACTAATACAGGAATTCAGTAAAGTGTCAGGATACAAAATCAATGCACAGAAATCAGTTGCATTTCTTTATACCAACAAAAAGACAGAAGAAAGAGAAATTAAAGAGTCAATCCCATTTACAATTGCACCCAAAACCATAAGATACATAGGAATAAACCTAACCAAAGAGGCAAAGAATCTATACTGAGAAAACTATAAAGTACTCAGGAAAGAAATTGAGGAAGACACAAAGAAATGGAAAAATGGTCCATGCTCATGGATTGGAAGAACAAATATTGTGAAAATATCTATGCTACCTAAAGCAGTCCATATTTAATGCAATCTCTATCAAAATTCCATGAATTTTTTCAGAGAAATGGAACAAATAATTCTAAAATTTATATGGAACCAGAAAAGACCTCGAATAGCCAGAGGAGTGTTGAAAAAGAAAGCCAAAGTTGGTGGCATCAGAATTCCAGACTTCAAGCTCTATTACAAAGTTGTAATCATCAAGACAGTATGGTACTGGGGGCGCCTGGGTGGCTCAGTGGGTTAAAGCTGCTGCCTTCCGCTCGGGTCATGATCCCAGGGTTGTGGGATCTCCCGCATCGGGCTCTCTGCTCTGCGGACAGCCTGCTTCCTCCTCTCTCTCTCTGCCTCTCTGCCTACTTGTGATCTCTGTCTATCAAATAAATAAATAAATAAAATCTTAAAAAAAAAAAAGACAGTATGGTAGTGGCACAAAAACAGACATGTAGATCAGTGGAACTGTATAGAGAGCCCAGAAATAAACCCTCAGCTCTATGGTCAACTCTATGGTTTAATCTTCGACAAAGGAGGATAGAATGTCCAATGGAAAAGAGACGGTCTCTTCAACAAATGGTGTTGGGAAGATTGGACATCCACCTTCAGAAAAATGAAACTGGACCATTTCCTTACACCACACACAAAAATAAACTCAAAATGGATGAAAGTCCTCAGTGTGAGAAAGGAATCCATCAAAATCCTCGAGGAGAACACAGGCAGCAACCTCTTTGACCTCAGCCACAGCAACTTCTTTCTAGAAACATCACCAAAGGCAAGGGAGGCAAGGGCAAATATGAACTATTGGGACTTCATCAAGATCAAAACTTCTGCACAGCAAAGGAAACAGTCACAAAACCAAAAGACAACTGACAGAATGGGAGAAGATATTTGCAAATGACATATCAGATAAAGGGCTAGTATTCAAAATCTATAAAGAACTTATCAAACTCAACACCCAAAGAACAAAGAATCCAATCAAGAAATGGGCAGTAGACATGAAGAGACATTTCTGCAAAGAAGACATCCATATGGCCAAAAGGCACATGAAAAAGAGTTCAACATCAATTGGCATCAGGGAAATGCAAATCAAAACCACAGTGAGATACTACCTCATGCCAGTGAGACTGACTAAAATTAACAAGTCAGGAAGTGACAGATGCTGGCAAGGATCCAGAGAAAGGGGAACCCTCCTACACTGTTGGTGGGAATGCAAGCTGATGCAACCACTCTGGAAAACAGCATGGAGATTCCTCAAAAAGTTACAAACGTAGTGATCTGAAGGGGCATGTGCACCCAAATGTTTATAGCAGCAATGTCCACAATAGCCACATTATGGAAAGAACCTAGATGTCCATCAGCAGATGAATGAATAAAGAAGAAGCGGTATATGTCTACAATGGTATACTATGCGGCCATCAAAAGAAATGAAATCTTGCCATTTGCAACGACATGGATGGAACTAGAGGGTATCATGCTTAGCAAAATGAGTCAATTGGAGAAAGACAACTATCATATGATCTCCCTGATATGAGGAAGTGGAGATGCAACGGGGGTGGGGGTAAAGGGAATAGGAAAAGAATAAATGAAACAAGATGGGATCGGGAGGGAGACAAACCAAAAGTGACTCTTAATGTCATAAAACAAACTGAGGGGGGGTGGGGGAGGGGTTTTGGGAGAGGGGGGTGGGGTTACATATAATGTATATATGTACATATAAAAAAATAAAAAGTTAAAAGAAATGAAATCTTACTATTTACAACGATGTGGATGGGAATAGAGGGTATTATGCTAAGTGAAAAAAGTCAATCAGAGAAAGACAATTATCATATGATCTCTCTGATATGAGGAAAATGAGAGGCAGCTTGGGAGATAGGGAAAGATAAAATGAAACAAGATATGATCAGGAGAGAGAAACCATAAGAGACTCTTAATCTCACGAAACAAATTGAAGGTTGCTGGTGGGGAGAGTGGCTGTTAGGGAGAGGGTGATTGGATTATGGACACTGGGGAGAATATGTGCTATGGTGAGTGCTGTGAAATGTGTAAGCCTGATGATTCACAGACCTATACCCCTGGGGCAAATAATATATAATATGTTAATAAAAATAATTTTAAAAAGAAACACACACACGCACACACACTCACAAAGGCCTTGCTGATGTAACCAACTGAACATATTCTGATTCCCCATTCAGTTCTTCAATTAGAACATAAATTAGGGCATTTACTTAGCATGTCAGTTCTCAAGGTATTAAATCTTGATAATAATTTCAAACTGAGACTGCTGAGTAGTTTATTATTGGGGAGGATAGAAAGGACAACCCATCCCAAAATTTGTGGGGAGTGTTATTTGACTGCCATGTTGTTGCATAGTCCTATGCCACAAGGTTTTCACCTGCAGCCACTCAAATGACCACATGAACTACTTATCCTGACATTACCTGCTACACAGTGCCTGTCTGACCTCTCCTTCACCAATCCTGTTAGTCCTTCAAGACCCAGCCTTAGATATTATCACCTCTGAGAATACAAGATGCCCTGGCGTAGGCTGGATGCTCTCTCTTAGGAGCTCCTTTTACTTTTTCTCTTTGTAGTAGTATTGCTGGATTATTACTTTGCCTACTAGATTAAGTCACTTAAAGGAAGGGACCATTATTTTTATGAATGCATCCATAGTAAAGTCCAACACATTGTAGATGCCCAATAATCTGAGTGAATGAACAATGAGTGCATGTGTGACTCTGCATAAACCAGAATAAAACAGACTTCTAAAAGGGAAATTTCTCAGCAAAATTCTCTAAAGGGTGGAATTTTAGAGTTTGAGGGTCTCTATTAGAATGCAAGTGCCATGGAGGTAAGTTATTTACCTCTTGTGTTGTCTTTATTTACTCTTATGTCTCTAGCATCAAGAACAGTGTCTAATATACAATGGGTATTCAGGAAGTGTTAAATTAATGAATAAGTGCAAATTAATAAATAGAGGATCATATGAAATAAATCCTTGTTTCAAAGACATCTTTAAGAAGGGTCTCAAAGGTAGCCACAATTATAACTTCAATGATGTTTTATAGTTCACAAAATATATTCATTTAATTCATTTAGCAACATTGCTCTATAGAAGCAGTTGAGGAAACTCGAGCTGGGAAAATGGCAGGCAGAACTGAAACCCTGATGCTATATGACCACATATGGGGATTTTTGCATTACCTGAACTTTCTCAATCTATGATATTAAATTTAATGGTTATTTGGACAAACTGGAGCTCCTTTGCAGGGTAGAATAACTTTATTTTAAAAATAGACATTTGGAAGATCTGACGGTCAAGTGACTAGAAATAAAAATAAGTCACTATGTTTTCCCAAATAACATAAAAGAAGAGTGATATAAGATACCACGTGTAGGGTGTAATTCTCCCTTGGAAAAATAAAGTCAATGAGAAAGATTCTCTATGAGACCTTCTGTTGGTAAAGAAGATGGATTTGATTTTTAACTCACTGAGTGAAACTGTCAATATGCATGCCTTCTATGACAAGCAACTGAAATATACAATGAAATGAAAGTCTTGAAATAATCCCAAAATAATAAATTATCTGTAGTAATTAATATAAACACTGATTATTTGTAATTGTGTTATAGATAAGAATAGGGATGATAGGTTGAGAAAAATATTAAAAGGATTATACTCAGCTCTATCTAGGGAAGATAATATCAATTCAACTTCTAGATATACAAATAATTATTGTATTATTTTTAATATTGGAGTATTCTTATACAATAATTATTGTATAAGATTATGCCTTCGTACACATGGAGCGGGCAGAGGATGCAGTGGAGGCCATCAGGGGCCTTGACAACACAGAGTTTCAAGGTGGGATGTGTGTGGGCTGAAATTCCGAGCTGCGGTTGTGCATGAGAATACACCCTTCGTGGTACCCCATCTCCAGGACGTTCTCGGCTCTGTACATTCAGTCCCTCAGAAACCATGGGCCTTAATTTACCTTGCTAAGTTCAGACCACCTCTTCCTTTCCTCCTTCCTGCCCATTTTCCCATTCTTCCTGTTCTTTAATACTTCTGTAGTTTCCCATTTATGTTCTGTTCTCCCAGCAGGCCTCATTGTATGCAGAAACTGTGGTGGGGTTGTGCTGTCTCCCCGCCTCCTGCTTCCAGTGGGTGTTGGACTTGGGAATGACCTTGATGAGAGTGTCACTACTCCTGAGTCTTTTTGGCCCAAAGGCTTGTGGTGGGATACACATAGAGTTGGATAATTTTTTTCCCTTTCAACTTAAAAAAATAATAATAATATGGAATAATATTTGGAATATTGGAATAATATTTAATATTGGAGTTAGATTTGGAATCCATCCCTAGCTAGGTCTCTTCATCCAATCCAGTGATATGTTTAAAGTTATTGCTTGAAATATTAGCATGAATGTGGTAAGCTGAGAATACCCTCTCCCAAGAGATATCCATATCCTAATCCCTAGAACAGGGGGATTTTACCTTTTACAGCAAAAAAAAAAGGGGGGGTAGTTGCAGATGTGAATAAATAAAGAATTTTGAGATGGGGAAATTTTTTAGATTATCCAGGTGGGACCTAAATGTAATCACATATATCTTTATGAAAGGGTATAAAGAAAATCCCTCATCTAAAGGGATATTTAACATAGTCGGAAGAGAAGGCAGTGTGACCAGAGAGGAAGAGATTGGATTTGACACATCCGCAAACTGAAGAATGCTGGAAGCCATCAGAAGCTGGAAGAGGCAAGGAATAGATTCTTCCCTAGAACATCTAGAGGGAGAATGGCCCTGTTGACACCTTGAGTTTAGCCCAGTAAAACTGACGTTAGACTTCTGGCCTGTAGAACTATGAAAGAATGAATTTCTGTTTTTTTGAGCCACTAAGATTAGGGTATTGGTTATAGCTATCATAGTAAACAAATACACCTAGTACACATATAGCACTAGCAGGTAGTTTTAGAAAGTGCTGCCTCGATTTAGCTGAGGGGCCTTGATAGAATCAATGGGGGATAAACCCCTTTGAACTTGACTCTGGGTCAGAAAATGGGAAATCATCTGCTTGATACTAGAAGAGGACATAGTTGTTTCTCTTCACTAAAGAATTCAAATAAGATTTGAACTTCTTTGGTGGAAGGGGCAAGGTTAACATATGGAAGCAGTCAAGTGGAAAGCATGATGGAAAGAGTAGCCTCATGTTGAATGATCTTCACTGGAAAGTTTAGGAATGACTCTTAGATTTTTAGCTTGGGCAAGTAGGAGCCATGGAGGACACTCCTGGAGGAACCAATTGGTCTAGTGTGGACAGAGGTGGAAATCGAATTTCATTTTGGATATGTTAAATTTAGGCTCTTTATTAAGTACTTCAGTACACAGGTCAAGTAGGCAAGTGAACATATGAATTTGAAGCTCAGGAGAGAGGTTAAGAGAGAAGACAGACATCTGAAAGAGTTAAAGAGAAAATGAATGTTAAAAATCTTATACTTTTACCCCCTGAATATCTAATATACTGATGCTTATTTTATTAATCAGACACTTATTTTTAAATAGTATTTCTATTCCTTGCCATTTTGCAGCCCTCTTTGTTAATTAAGATTACATAAAATCTTATTGAATCCTTCATTCCATCTATTCTTTAAAAACCGTAATACTCATTTCTCTGCACACAAGTAAAATACAATAAAATCTATCTATACTAGGTAGCTTCCTCTCATTGGAAGTGAGAGATATCTGAACACTGTATTTAGCAGCTTTTTTTTTTTTATCAGAAGTGAGTATAGACTGACCCCTTGCTTCTAATCACCAAAATAGAAAATATCATTATACACATCACAGTACCACATGGAGTTATATATTTCTTACTTTAGAAAGTTAAATATTTTTCAGAGCTAACTCTTGTAAGGATAAATCTCTAGTATGAACTATTAAGGATATTACAGAATTTTTTGTGTAAATTACAGGTTTTTAATTACATGTAAATACTGTACAGAAACTTTTTATGATAATCTGACTAAAATGCTCAAGTCTATAGGTAATATGAAATGTTCTATAGTTGTAGTACACATATATAGTCCTATAATTTTATATTTTTTATTAACCTCTTGAGCCTTCACCTTTGCTTTTAGCAGGAAATCAAGATCTTTTGAAATGTCCAAAGATCACTAGGATTTACTGTTATTATCTACCTGCACAATCCCAAAGAGGAGCTGGCCTACTACTCTCATGAAAGAGAACTAGGGTCTGATTAATCTGTTGTCTGTGTTGCTTCTTCCTGCCAAACAATTCCACAGATGAATACTGGTCTTATGCAGCTTATTTGACTATACTCATCCAGGCTTATAGTAGAGTGCCCCATGCTTGGGGTTCTGAAACTTCAGCCTTAGCACTCAGCTTAATGTCACTTTTCAGGGAGTAGCTAGTTCTGGGATTCCCTTTCTGGTACTTATCTTTTGTATCAGGATGCTTTTCTTAAACCTTTCAAGCAAAATGGTTTTATTACTCATTTTTCTTCAAATAGTGGGATTATTTAATCACCCTCTTGAGAGAGGCTATCTTTTTTTTTTTTTTTAAAGATTTTATTTATTTATTTGTTATAGAGAGAGAGCAAGCGAGCACAGGCAGACAGGGTGGCAGGCAGAGGCAGAGGGAGAAGCAGGCTCCCTGCCGAGCAAGGAGCCCGATGTGGGACTAGATCCCAGGACGCTGGGATCATGACCTGAGCCGAAGGCAGCTGCTTAACCAACTGAGCCACCCAGGCGTCCGAGAGAGGCTATCTTTAATGACTCGAGGATTCCTACAACTACCTTTCTAAAAGTAGCTATTGTCAGAGTCAAAAGTGTTTGTCCTAAGGAAGATTTTACAAGTGATTTTGTAGGTGTTTGGCTCCTTGCCCCTCTAAGAAAAAATACCAAAATTCAATCCCTTTTGGCACATTCCATTTCATAAAGAATGAAGAAATTCTAAGTAAATTGTCACTTACAAATATAATACAAACCACAAATCATTCCATGAAGGAATCTACATGGATTTTCTAAATATGGCAAAAATTTTGATGATGTGTCAGGTATCATCTGGAAGAGAATGATATTTAATTAGGAAGTTCCATCTCAGCATAGTAACAAACTGTTATGGGTTTATACTGCATGACTCTATAAACATTTAAAAATGATAGCAAGTTGAAGGGACTTCTGCCTTGGCCATGCCAGAGTAATTTGTTCCAACTTGTCCTTTTACTGTAATCCAGCAGATAACTGGAAATGAGTATTGGATTGTGGTTCCCATAGAAGGCAAACAAATGAGGTGAGCCCTATGATAGCCCCAGCTTACACTCTTGAGGAACCTTCCATAGATCATAATGTAGGAAGAGAAAATCGTAGCAAAGCCTGGTGTGATCACTGAATGAAGGAGACAGAGATCAGAGGTTGAAAAGATGAAGACAATATCCAAAATTTGTGGAGCAGAGAATTGGATAGAGAGGAACTATGCATAAAAGGAGCTCCAAAAATTTGCATAGGGACCCTTATGTATGTTGATAATTATGAGTCTGTGCATAATTTAAGTCCAGTTCCACATGGCCAGGCAAGTACTGTTGGGGAGACTTAACCTGAACAATTCCAGAAGCTATCACAGAACTGGGCCACATTCAAATTCTAACCAGCCAGAGCATAGACTCTTTGTTGAATACCTGAGGTATTCATAAGAATTACACCTGATTCTATTACCATTAGAATTAATAGAAGAATTAATAGACAAAACCTGTAATATAGTTACAAACATGCACAGTGGTTAAATAAAAACAGAACAAAACAATAGACATAGAATGGGACAATGTAAAAACAAAATCCAGAACGTTTTCCCTTCTGCTTAAACTATAGAAAGCTGCAAGAAAATCTTACTTCCACCCGAGAGGAGGCTAAACAATATCTGTCTAAAGATGTCCAAGACTTAATAAAATGCCAGCTGTCCCCAAACTGATCTATAGATTCAATGAGATCTCAAAAATTTTAGACTTTTTAAAGAATAAATCAGTGGCCTAATTATAACTTTTACATGGAAATGCAAATGTTCTGGAATACTCAAAACAGGTTTTTAAATTATTAGCAATATGACAGGACTTCTATTTCTTGATTCCAGTGTTTGCCATCAGGCTGTAGTAATCAACATTGTGTAGTATTGTGTGGGGTTGAATATATTGATCAGAAGACTAGAAATAAACCCACATACGTATGTTCAATAGACTTTCCACAAAGATACCTAGGCAATTTAATGAGGGAGAGTATACTCTTTCAAACAAAAGGTACTGGAAATAAAAGATGTTAATTTGGAAATGGAGCTGATTGTTACCTTAAATAATACACAAAAATTAAGTTTAAATTTATCATAGACCTAAACATAACCAAATCTATACAACCACTGAAATGTAAGAGAAAACCTTCACAACTTGAGACTATACAAAGACTTCTTAAGGTAACATCATGAACTAAAAAACTTGATAATTGGATGCCACAAAAATTAGAACTTCATTCTCTTTATAATAAAATGGAAAGATAAGACAAAGACTGGGGGAAAATATCCATAGTACATATACTGAATGTGCATAACATATATTTAAAATGAGTTGCTGGTAGTTTTCACAAAAGAGAATATGTGGATGGCCAATAAACGTTTGAAACTGTTTAATATTTTTTGCCATCGTTGAAATGTAAGTTAGGGTACATGGTTAGCTCAGTTGGCTAAGTGTCGGGCTCTTGATTTCGGTTCAGGTCATGATCTCAGGGTGGTGAGATGGAGCCAAGTCTGGCTCTGCACTGGCCATGGAGCCTGTTGAAGATTCTCTCTCTCCTCCCCCTACCCTCTCCTGCTCACACATGTGCACGTGCTTGCATGCTCTCCTCTCTTTAAAAAGAAAAAAAAAGTTTAAAATACTGCATATATACTAGAATGGCTAAAATTTTAGGAGGGTGACCGTATATATATATATATATATATATATATATATATATAGCAATTGGAGAATATAGCAATTGGAACACTCATACATGGTTGGTGAAAAGATAAAAGCCTTCAACCACTTTTCACAAACCATTTGCTTGTTTCTTATAAAGTTATAGATAATACTTACATTGCAGCCCACCAGTTCTTCTCCCAGATATTTACCCAAGAGAACTATAAGCATAGTCTACACAAAGGTTCATGCAAATATTCATAGTGGCTTTATATGTAATAACACAAAATTAGAAACAACCCAAACATCTATCAACACTGCAGTGGACAAACTGTGACCTATATATATGATGTTTATATGGCACACAAATGCAGGAATATTGTACAGTAATGGACAGAGAAACTGACATACGCAATAACATGAGTGTATCTCAAAAACATACCATGTGAAAGAAGCCAACACAAAAAACTAAATAATATTCCAGTTGTGGGATAAGGAGAACAGGTAGATTTAATTTATATATAGAGAAAGATCAGTTGTTGCCTGGTGCAATGAGTGTGGTAATTAATGCTAAGAGACACTAGGGAGTTTTTAGAATGAAAGAAATGTTCTATTTCTTGATTGTGATGTGGTTATACAGATGTATACATTTAGCAACATTCATTAAACTGTACACTTAAAATAGGTGTATTTTATTATATGTGAATTATATTTTAGTGAAGTTGTCAAAAGGCAGTAGATCTAGAGAAGGGATGCTAAATTAATAAAAAGGATTTGGAAAAATGATAAATATTATAACTTGGAAAAATCAAGTCTGAAGGCAAATAAGACCAAAGGTTTTAAAATTTGAAAATCAGAAGTAGGCTGAACATGATTTTCCAAAAATTCAATATTTTAAGAGGAAGTATTTGTTACTGGCCAAATATTTGTGTCCTCCCAAAATTCATACATAGAAGTTCCAACTTCTAACATGGCTCTATTTTGAGAAAGGATTTTTAAAGAAGTAATTACAGTTAAGTGAAGATATAAGAGTGGGGCCCTAATCCCAATAGGCTTGGTGGCTTAGTGTCCTTTATTAGAAAAGACACACTGGAGCTCACATGCACCATGGAACACCATGTGAGGACAGAATGAGACGGTGGCTGTCTGTAAGCCAGGAAAGGGGACTTGTACCAGAAATTAAAATTTCTAGCACCTTCATTATGAATGTTTATTCTCCAGAGTGTGAGAAAATAAATTTCTGTTGTTTAAGCCATCAAGTCTAGGTGTATTATTAGGGCAACCTGAGATGACTAAGACAAATTTTTTAAACTTAAAATGGTAAGTTTAAAAATATAAAGATTTGTAGTACTTTACAGAATAGGTAGCAATCTTACAGAACTCAGTAGTCCAAGAAAGAGAGAGTTGAGCCTTAAAAAAAAGCTGGCTCAATAGTAGATCATGTAAAACAAACTTGTAATTTGATGGTAGGCAGGACATCTGTGTATTTTAAGGTTTATTGTTATTTTTGTAATGATAGGTCAAGAATGGAAATCCTCTCCATCCATAAAGAGTTTCGTTTTAAAGTACTTTTCCTTTTTTCTCTTGGAGAAGGAAAGGATTCTCATGCATATCCCTTGGCTTATCTTTTATTTCTTAATTACCCTTTCAATACTCTGTATATGTTACTATCACTTGTCATTGGCTCCATGTCTTCCTTCTGTCATAACACATATCAAATTGCATTAGGAAATATAAAAGCATATCATCACATCTTATTATCTTATCACTGTTTTCACAGCACCTGGCACAGAACTTCAGAAGTCATAGAGACTATAGACCTTGTACCTGAATATAATCCCCCAGTGGTATTCTCCAACCCTGGAGTGCTTAAGCGCATTTGCCATCCCTTTCATTTCACAGGGCTCTGCAGCTTAATTATGGGGAAGTGGCCAAGAGCTCCGGAAAGCAGGCAGTAACTTGGGTTCTGGTTCTGTGGATGACTTGTTGACCTTGTAGAATTTATTCAACCTCACTGGCTTTAGCTTTTTCATCCATAGAATGGAGATAAAACCCAACTTCATTTTTTTTACAACTACATTATTAATATCAGAGGTTATATTAGGAGAATGAAATGAGACAAGGTCTGTGAATGTGACTTCTAACTTGTAAGTTCAATGGAAGTGTCAGTTACCAGTGTGTTTACCTTGCTGTTAGGCTATAGATTGAACCTGCCTCTGGGCCCAATATCCAGTATTTACAATGTTTCCTGTTATGACTCAGTTATACTTTACTACCCATGATGACTTTTGGTAAAAAGGGGGAATTGAGATTTTTTTATATCTATTCTTTTAAATCATTTGTGTATCAAAGAATTACTGAATTCCTGTTTTTGAAACACACCAAGAAAAATTAGTGTTATGACTATTCTTAATCTTGATTGTACCTTGATAACTAATCAATACTTTATTTGCAGTCTACCTAGCAATAGAGACTTGTATTTTTATCTTAGAAGACTTTAATATAAGTCCATTGTATTAATGAGTGTATTAAAATTCGTATAAGTAAAAATGTATTAATACAATTGACCTGAACTTGGAAAACAAAATTATATAAAAATATAAAAATGTAGTGATGCTAATACAATGAGTACATTTTATGGGCTATCATACTAGAAATTCAGGCTTTCCTTTCCCTGAAAGATGGAACCAGCATGATGTAGCATTAAAAGAGTATATTCTGTATTTGTTTACCAGAAAATACCCATTTTATATGAAGACAAAGACATGGGGAAATGCACATAGAATCAGGATTTGTTGGAACAGCATCTGCAGACACCAAATGGAACTGATCTTTTGAAAATATGTCATTTGCCCATTTTTGGGGCAAATCTTTACATCTTCATTTCATAAAATTAAGTAGTTTCTGATAAATTGATTTCCAGTCTCTCCATTGAAGTCCATGTTGTGTGTCCTTATTGTGCGGGTAGGCATCATGGCATCAACCGGTCATTTGCAGTACACTATCAACAAATGCCAAACATGATGGAATTTCATTTAATCATTGATACACCATGATTTTTTTGAAATGGTGAACTTTAAAGAAATCTTTTGAACACCTCCGTTGTTTGACCATAAGGGAAGAATTTTCTAACATCCTTAGAAAATAATTAGATGCTCGGAAACCTGTAAAATGTAAGCTTGGGCACAAATTAAAATGTAATCAAGTCTGCTGATTGGGAGGAATAAAGAGAAAATGGCCCTGGAACTGGATATGAAAGAATGAAAATGGATTTCCAGGAAGATAAAGATGAGAATGCTTACTTCTAGAGAAAATAGATGAGTATGTTGAAACGATGAGAAAGTTAGGAAAGCAAAACTCTTCTTATAAGGACACCAGCCTTATTTGATTAGGGTCCCACCCTTAAGACTTCATTTAACTTTAATTTACTTCTGTAAAGCCCTCCTCTCCAAACATCGTCCAATTAAGAGTTAGGGCTTCAACAGATGAATTTGAGGGTGGGGGATGGGGTGGGTACCCAGTTCAGTCCATTATACCATTTTAAAATTGGGTTTTAAGTCTTTTAATTATTGAGTTGTAGTTCTTTATGTGTTCTGAATACAAGTCTCTTATCAGATATAGGGATTTGTGAATATTTTCTCCCCTTTCATTGGTTATTTCTTTCACTTTCTTTATGGTAACCTTTGAAACAAAAAGGTTTTCAATTCCAATGAAGTCCAATTCATCTATTTTGTCTTCTGTCATTTGCACTTTAGACACCATATCCGAGAAATTATTGCTTCATCCAAAGTCATAAAGACTTACTCCTATGTTTTCCTCTAAGAGTTTTATAGTTTTAGATTTTATACTAGTTTTTTTTTTCTATTTTGAGTTAATTTTTGTATATGGAATGAGGTAAGATTCTAGCACCATTCTTTTTCATGTAGATATTCAGTTCTCCCAGTACCATTTGTTGAAAGATCTTCTTTCCCTATTGTATTATCTTGACACTCTTGTTGAAGATCAGTTGACTCTAATGTAAGGATTTAGTTTTGAAATCTGAGTTCTGTTTCATTGATTTATGTATCTCACCTTACACCACTATCCCTTTTACTTGGTTACTATAGCTTTATAGAAAGTTTTGAAATTAGAACATTTAAGTCCTCCAATTTTGTTCTTACATTTCCATATATACTGTATGACCATCTTGTCAATTTCTGCATGAAACAGAGCTGAATTTTTATCAGTATTTTGTTGGATTTTTAGATCAACTTGCAATGTATTGCTATCATAACAGTATTACATCTTCTAAGCCATAAACTTGGGATACCTATACATTTATTTAATTTTTCTTTAATTTCTTTCAATAATGTTTTGTAGCTTTCAGTGTTCAAGACTTTGCAAGTCTTTTTCAAGACTTCTTATGTTAAATTTATTCTCAGGTTGTTTTATTCTTTTTGGTACCATTAAAAAAAAAGACTTTCTTTAAGACTGCTCATTGCTAGTATATAAAAATACAATTGATTTTTATATATTGATATTTTACTAGTTAAAAGATCATTTTAACATTGTTGAAATAATTTATTAGTTGTAATAGTTTTGGGTGGATTTTTTAATATGTTGGATCATGTCACCTGCAAAGAGAGATCATTTTACTTCTTTTCCAATCTGGATACCTCTTATTTCCTTTTCTTGCCTAGTTTTTCTGGCTAGAACCTCCAGTACAGTTTTGCCTAGAAAGAACAAAAGTGTTTTGCTTCTTTCTTCCTCATATTAGGCAGAAAGCTTTCAGTTTTTCACCATTAAGTACAATGTTAATGATGGGCTTTTAATAGAGGATTTTTTAAATAAGATTGAGGAAGTTCCTTTATATTCATAGTTTGTTTTTTTGATCATGAAAAGTTGTTGGATTTATCACAAGATTTTTTTGTGTGTGTCTACTGAGGTAATCATATGGTTTTTGTCCATTATGAATGTGTCATGTATGGATTTATTTTCATATATTGCAGCAACCTTCCATTTCTGTGATAACATACCTTGTTCATGGTATATAATCCTATTTAGATGTTACTAGATTGAGTTTGCTAGTGTTTCATTAAGGATTTCTGTATCTATATTTATATGGGATATCAATTTTTTTTTTTAAGATTTATTTATTTATTTATTTGTCAGAGAGAGCAAGCACAGGCAGACAGAGGGGCAGGCAGAGGCAGAGGGAGAAGCAGGCCCATTGCTGAGCAAGGAGCCCAATGTGGGACTCGATCCCAGGACGCTGGGATCATGACCTGAGCCGAAGGCAGCTGCTTAACCAACTGAGCCACCCAGGCGTCCCGGGATATCAATTTTTTTTTCTTTTCTTGTGATATCTTTGGTTTTAGTGTCACGATAATAGTGGCCTCAAGAAGATGTTGAAGAACTTTAAGAGAATGTTGCTGAAGCTTAACTTAGTCATGAATAGAGTAATTTTTCAGAGAGATTACTACAAAGCATAATGTGAATGGATTAGAGGATGTGAGGATGGGAGGGGTGAGACTTGGAGTCTGGGAGACGAGTGAGGAGATAATGGAATGGTACAAATTGGAAACAATTCTGAATAGAGGTTGTGGTCATGAGGATTGAAGGAAAGTGCTAAGTACAAAACATATTAAGGAGATATATGAGAAATCATGTTTTTATATTCTCTAACCCATCTTGGTGTTCAAAAGATAGGTTATCAGGCTTTTGATGTTCTTTTATTTCTGCTGACACTGCTGCTCTCTTTCTTTATGACACAAGCATTGGCAAAACTACTCTCTGCCTTTATAACAGCTGAGATCAGATGAATTTTAGAAAAAGAGCTTTGCTGAAGGGTCCAGGGAAAAATAAGAGGGAAACAAAATGAAGTATACAAACATGCACAAATGTGCCTCAAAACACCATCAGACAAACATTTTATAGATTTCTGACCCTCCAGTAGCTAATTTTTAGGAGGTAAGCAAACTCAGTTCTAACCTGTACCCTGTGTGAGGACCAAGCCTAAAGAATCCTCTTTTCCTTCCTGCCTAGGAC
>RCUC01112436.1:0-21359 GCA_003697995.1 Taxidea taxus jeffersonii | reverse complement strand
AGAAGAGAGCACAAGCAGGGGTAGCAGCAGAGGGAGAGGGAGAGGGAGAAGCAGACTGCCTGCTCGGCTGGGATCACTACCCGAGCCGAAGGCAGATGCTTAACCCTCTGAATCACCCAGGTGCTCCTGTAATTCTTTTGAGTTGTGTTAACAATGATTTACTTATTTGTCAGACTCACTCATTGTGAGCTTTTGAGGCAAGCAACTGAGTCTTAATTTTCTGAGATTGTGCATGTAAGATGCTCAGCACAGTAGCTGCCATAAAAATGCTAACTTTCTTTGTTCTTCCTTGTGTCCTTCATGGCTTCCCTGTCTAACACTTGGTAGGGACTTCATGACTCTGTGAAAAGAGTGGATGTAGAATTGAATGCTTCTGGTAGTTTGTATAATCATGTCCCCATTGTTGGACCTAGGACATTTAAAACATTTTTTTTTTCTTTTCTTCTCCATTTCTTTACCCTTCAAAATATTCAGTAGAGATGTTTTTAAAAACTTGTTTTGTTTTGTTTTCCTCCCTGAGAGCACTGAAATCGTGTCCTTCAATCAAAAGAGTTAACTCCAGGGTTTGTATTTTCAGACGTGAGCTTCAACATTTTGGGGTGAAAATCAGCATAGTTGAGCCTGGCTACTTCAGAACCGGAATGACAGAGTTGCAGCGGTGCCTGGAGAAACTCAAGCAAGCCTGGGAAGAAGTCCCTGAACATGTTAAAGAAGCCTATGGACAGAAGTTTTTTGATGCCCGTGAGCTTTTTTTTGCCTAAGATAATGGCTAACCTTGCCTGAGAAGGGGAAAAGAGGGCTGGTGAAGAATGATGGGCAGGTCCTCTGAGAACAAAACTCCTCAAACAAAGCCTTCGCAGGATAGGAGGGGTTGGGTAAGGTCCCATGGCCTTCATGGTTGGCTTGGTGATGGCTTTCATGGTGAGGAAGAGGTTGTATGGACAGCCTAGGACCAATGTTCGTTCTGCCCTGTTACGTATGGGCTGGGCCATCTATGTACTAGGGAGGCATTACATGGCTAGAGGCCCGGACCCTCTGGGTCTCGAGAGTGGTGTGCCCCTCTGTAGTCCGGCAGGGCTGGTGTGGGAGGCCTGCACAACTGAAGTACATCTTTCAGTATCATCTACCCCTTTGGTAACAAAGGGCCCAGGCACAGACTCCATGCCTTATTGTTGGGGGAGGGAGGGTGTGTGTGGGTAGAGGGGACTAGGTGAGGGCCGGCTTTGCAAGGCTTTATTGGCCGAGCCCAGAGACTGGACCCCATGTGCAGCCTTCAGGAGTCTCCTTGGAGTGAGATGGTTCCATGTCTGTAAGAGTGGTGTTCTTATGACCTGGAAGAAGTGGCAGTTTGGGGGTAGAGGTAAAGCTGCCTTCTTCATAGGAGTAAGTCATTCACCTTGGTGTGGAGTTCCATCTTCCTGGGGGAAGCAATGGTTTCTCTTCACACAAAGGAGTCAGCAGCTTGCCAAGGCCAAAGGGAGCAGCTCGCCTTTCACAATGGGCCCCTGTGATGGGTAGGTCCCAGCAGCCTGGGCACTGGCTTTGGGTGATACTGTAGTCCAGAGAAAAGAAGGCAGACAGAGGTGCAGACAGAAGACTCCCGA
Organism: Taxidea taxus jeffersonii; assembly: GCA_003697995.1. Classification (NCBI taxonomy): domain Eukaryota; kingdom Metazoa; phylum Chordata; class Mammalia; order Carnivora; family Mustelidae; genus Taxidea; species Taxidea taxus. Next base: position 19,755 of record RCUC01112436.1, on the reverse strand, counting down.
CCTCCAGCACCGTCTTCTGGGTGCATCAGGCCTAAGAGGGTCACCATTAGCAGAGGGGAGAAAAATTGAATCAAGAAAAAAGCTGGCACAAAACAGTGCCTGAGCCTCTCAGAACTCATAGCAAGCTAGGGAAATACCGTTCCCAACATGGCAGAGGGCCAGCTGTAGTTATAAATTCTTCCATGTCTAAGGTTTTAAACTGTATTAGGGAATTTTTTCCCCATCTGGATACATAGAGTTTGACAATAGAAATTAAGAGGAAAATAGAATTTATTGTAGTGACTATACATAAAAGTACATATGGATATAAAAGTATATATATATATATATATCTGTCATGATATATATCATGTCATATATATATCTGTCATGATTTAAAAGTAGTTAAGGGGGACGCCTGGGTGGCTCATTTGGTTAAGCAGCTACCTTCGGCTCAGGTCATGATCCCAGCATCCTGGGATCGAGTCCCATATCGGGCTCCTTGCTCGACAGGGAGCCTGCTTCTCCCTCTGCCTCTGCCTGTGCTCGCTCGCTCTCTCTCCCTCTCTCTCTGACAAATAAATAAATAAAATCTTAAAAAAAAAAAAAAAAGTAGTTAAGGGATGCCTGGGTGGCTCATTGCTTAAGTGTCTGCCTTCAGCTCAGGTCATAATCCCAGGATCCTGGGATTGAGTCCCAAGTTGGCCTGCCGCTCCTACTGCTTGTGCTCACGTTCTGTCATGCTCTCTCTCTGACAAATAAATAAAATCTTAAAAAAAAAAAGAATATAAAAGGAGTTGGAATTGTTCAAAGAGTTATTATCAATATAAAGTTGTTAATAAGGTATTTTTAATTCTAATTGGTCCTTTAAAATTGGTGTGTATTTTATACTTATAGCATATCTCAACTTGGATGCTAAATTTTCTAGGAAATACTTCATCTGTAGATTAAGAAAATTTAGAGTTGCTGGAGCATTATTTTTAAGAATATAAATTACCTTATTAACAATTTCATAATGATAATAAATACTGAAATGGTAGTATTTTGGATATGGAAGATTAAATTACTATTTTTTTAAAGATTTTATTTATTTATTTGACAGACAGAGATTGCAAGTAGGCAGAGAGTCAGGCAGAGAGAAAGGAGGAAGCAGGTTCCCCACTGAGCAGAGAGCCCGATGCAGGCCTGGATTCCAGGATCCTGAGACCATGACCCTAGCCGAAGGCAGAGGTTTTAACCCACTGAGCCACCCAGGCACCCCAAATAACTGTATTATTAAAATTAATTAATTTCATGTGTTTCCTTTTTAAAATTTTTTAAACTTTAAAATTTTTTTAAATTTATTTTTTGAAAAGATTTTTATTTATTAATTTATTGGACAGAGAAAGAGACAGCGAGAGAGGAATACAAGCAGGGGGAGTGGGAGAGGGAGAAGCAAGCTTCCTGCTGAGCAGAAAGCCTGATGTGGGTCTCTATCCCAGGACCCTCGGATTATGACCTGAGCTGAAGGCAGATGCTCAACCATCTGAGCCACCTAGGTACCCCCTGTTTTCTTTTTTAAGATTTTTATTTATTTATTTGACAGACAGAGATCATAAGTAGGCAGAGCACAGGCAGAGAGAGAGAGGGGGTAAGAAGGCTCCCCACTGAGCAGAGAGCCTGATGCAGGGCTAGATCCCAGGACCCTGAGATCATGACCTGAGCCGAAGGTAGAGGCCTAACCCACTGGGCCACCTAGGTGTCCCCCCCCTTTTTTTTAAGTGGCAACTAAAAAATTTAAGATTACATATGTGGGTCTCATTATTATTTCTATTGGATAACACTAAATTATTCTGATCCATGGACAACTCCAGAAATACTAAAATGTTTTCCAGAAATAGATTTGTTTTAAAATGAAAATTAATTAAAATTTAAAAATTCTGTTTTTAGTCATATTAGCTATATTTTAGGTGTTCAGTAGCTACATTTGGCTAATCACTGGGAAGCATAGATCTACAGCATAATCCTTGTAGAAATCAAATGTCGTTAGATTCCTGTGGCTGTATAGCAGGGTCTTAACATTAAAATATAAGGAATAGGGACGCCTGGGTGGCTCAGTTGGTTAAGCGGCTGCCTTCGGCTCAGGTCATGATCCCAGCGTCCTGGGATCGAGTCCCACATTGGGCTCCTTGCTCAGCAGTGAGCCTGCTTCTCCCTCTGCCTCTGCCTGCCACTCTGTCTGCCTGTGCTTGCTCCTGCGCTCTCTCTCTCTATCTGACAAAAAAAAAAAAAAAAAAAAATCTTAAAAAAAAAAATAAAATATAAGGAATAAAGATTTTATTTATTTATTTGACAGACAGAGATCACAAGTAGGCAGAGAAGCAGGCAGAGGGAGAGGAGGAAGCAGGCTCCCTTCATGACAATCCCAGGACCCTGGGATCATGACTTGAGCCGAAGGCAGAGGCTTTAACCTACTGAGCCACCCAGGCACCCCTAAAATACAAGGAATAAGATTGGGGCACCTGGGTGGTTTAGTTGGTGAAGTGTCTGCCTTTGGCTCAGGGCATGATCTCAGGGTCCTGGGATTGAGCCCTTGTGTCAGGCTCCCTGCTCAGTGGGGAGCCTGATTTTCCATCTCTCTCTGCCCCTCTTCCCTGATCATGCTCTCTCAAATAAATAAATAAGATCTTAAAAAAAAATGCAAGGAATAAGATGGCTGACCACCATTTCTCTGTTTGTATACAGATTACAATGGCGTCAAACAAGAGCTGTTGAAATGTAGCACAAACCTGAACCTGGTCACTGACTGCATGGAACATGCTTTGACGTCTGTGTATCCCCGCACTCGATATTCAGCTGGTTGGGATTCTCAGTTTTTTTTCATTCCTCTCTCCTATTTACCTACATCACTGTCAGACTATATACTGACTAGATCTTGGCCCAAACCAGCCCAGGCTGTCTAAAGAAAACTGGTTTGATTGCTCTCGAAATGAAGAAGATGAAAGTCCGAAATTGATAATTAGTGTCTCAGTAATCCTTATTAGGAACTAACATGTTTATAGTCCAGATGTCCAAAGCTTATTCCTTGAGGAATTTTTACTATTTTAAGATTTTTTTGATGAGAATATTTCCAAAATACATCATTTTTCTTTGCCTATTAAACAGAGTAGACCGAAAATAATTCAACTTGTTTTGGTATTATTTCTTTCTGTAAATGAATAGTTCTGGGCTATGACTATTGCTTGAGGACTATTGGGAAATATATGGGCTTCTTTATCCTTATTTGTACTATGGTACTTTTTTTTTTTGAACTCTGATACTTTTTTTTTTTTAAGACTTTATTTATTTATTAGTTAGAGAGAGAGAGAGAGCGAGCACAGGCAGACAGAGAGGCAGGCAGAGGCAGAGGGAGAAGCAGGCTCCCTGCCGAGCAAGGAGCCCGATGTGGGACTCGATCCCAGGACGCTGGGATCATGACCTGAGCCGAAGGCAGCTGCTTAACCAACTGAGCCACCCAGGCGTCCCGAACTCTGATACTTTTAATAAATATTTCATTTTGCTTTCTCCTCTCTGTTTGCCAGCTATTTTTGATGATGTTTCTTCCTTGTTTAAAAATAAATGGGGGCGCCTGGGTGGCTCAGTGGGTTAAAGCCTCTGCCTTTGGCTCAGGTCATGATCCCAGGGTCCTGGGATCGAGCCCCACATAGGGCTCTCTGCTTAGCAAGGAGCCTGCTTCCCTTCCTCTCTCTCTGCCTACTTGTGATCTCTCTCTGTCAAATAAATAAATAAAATCTTTAAAAAAGTGATTTTTCATTTTGTAAATGAAAATAATATACACACACACACACAGTTAAATGTTCCATTAATTCTCAAAAGCTTAAAAATAAAAAACAGTAGTTCCCCACCCTTCATTGCTGATCCTCAGAGGTAAATGCTTTCAACTTTTAGCTATTTCTTCTGGTATCAACCTCTGTATTTCTGAGTAATATACTGTTACTTCTTGATTTATTTAGTTTAGACATTCTCAATTGATTTCCCATTAAGAAAAATCCCATTGATTTTTCTATTAGTTTATTTATACCACTTTCCTGACCATTTCCTATATCTCAATATTTTTAATAAAATTTTCTTTTTTTCAGTAGTTAATAGTGTTTACATTGTTAAGTTTGTGAATATTGCTTACTGTTCAGTCAAGTATTTTTCCTTTATAGTACCATTTTTTGTTTTTCTTAGAGTTAATTATTGCCTTGCTTTTTTACTTGCAGTATTTTATTTTATTTTATTTTTTTAAGATTTTATTTATTTATTTGACAGAGATCACAAGTAGGCAGAGAGGCAGGCAGAGAGGGAGAGAGGAGGAAGCAGGCTCTCGGCTAAGCAGAGAGCCCAATGCAGGGCTTGATCCCAGGTCCCTGAAATCATGACCTGAGCCGAAGGCAGAGGCTTTAACCCACTGAGCCACCCAGGTGCCCCTACTTGCAGTATTTAAAATTTACTTTAATTTTTTTTTTGTTCTTGCAGATGTCAGAACACTATCAGTAGTATTTTTAGATAGTTAAACAGATTATCCATTCCATTTCAACTGATCCAATACAGGATCACATTTTGATTTAGCTGTTATGTCGTACTCTGATTTAACCTATAATAGTTTCTTAACTTCAAAAAAGAATCTTTTATGATATTGACATTTTTGAAGAGTAAAGCACCCTATAATAGTTTCTTTTTATATATATATACATATATATGCAAATATATATACAAATATATATAATATATATAAACAATCCATAATAGTTTCTTAACTTCAAGAAAGAATTTTTTATGATACTGACATTTTTGAAGAGTAAAGCACCCTCCCATTTGTACAGTCTGTCCTTATGATCAGATCCGGGTTATGCATTTTAGCAGAAATGCTACAGAAGTAATATGGTGTCCCTCTCAATGCATCATATCAGTGGGCACAGATGTCAGTATATCTCATTATATTGGTGATGTTTTTAAGTTTGAACCCTTGGTTAAAATAGAGTCTGCCAAGGGGCACCTGGGTGACTCAGTTGATTGTCTGCCTTCAGCTTAGGTCGGGCTCTTAGCATCCTGAGATTGAGCCCCACATTGGGCTCTCAGCTCAGCGGGTAGTCTACTTCTCCCTCTCCTCCGGCTCATGCTCTCTCTCTCAAATAAAATCTTTTTTAAAAAAATGGAGTCTGCCAAGTTTCTCTACTGTAAAGTTAATTTTTTCTTTTGTAACAAATAACTAGTGAGGATATTTTGAGATTATATAAATGTCCTGTTCCTCATCAAACTTTTACCTACTAATTTTAGAATTATTAATGATTCTTTTTAAAATCAGTTATTACTATGATGATTATGAATGGTTTTTAACTCCCTCATTCCATCTACATTTACAAGTTGAAATTTCCATCTCCTTCATTTTTAAAATTTTTTATAAGAATGGACTCATGGGGGGCACCTGGGTGGCTCAGTCATTTGAGCCTCTGCCTTTGGCTCAGGTCATGATCCTAGAGACCCGGGATTGAGCCCCATGTCGGGCTCCCTGCTCAGTGGGGAGTCTGCTTCTCTCTTTGCCTCTCCCCCAGCTTGTGCTCCTTATCCCTCATTCACTCTCCCCTCAAATAAATTAATAAAATCTTAAAAAAAGAAAATGAATGGACTCATGGATTCTTAGTTTAATTAGTTATAAGCCATTTCTGTCATTATATATTTTGTATTTTTAGAATTCTTATATCCATACAACAACTTTATTTTTTTTTAAGATTATTTATTTGAGAGAGAGAGTGTGTGTTGGGGGGAAGAGGTAGAGGGAGAGAGATGGAGCTGATGTGGGGCTGGATCTCACAAGGCTAAGATTCTGACCTGAGTTGCAATCAAGAGTCAGATGCTTAACCAACTGCTTTTGGCTGCACTTTACCATTAACTCCAAGCACCTGTGCATTCGTGTGACTGCCCTTCTAGGACAAATTGGCACCAGCCACAGTGTGGCAAGACTCTCCCCCAAAGGATCTGTGTGGGTCCGTGCTTTGCTGGCTTCCTAAAATTTGGAGTTTTGAAACCCAGCCAGTGGACCTCAGATAAAACATAGGAGCACTGCCCTGTTGGGTGAGCAGATGGCTTGGACACAGACAGGGTGAAGGCAGGGATCTAAGGGGATCGTGTGCCTGGGACACATGAGGGGAGATTGTTCACTCTTCTGTGAGGGCTTCCTAAACAGTGGTGGTGTGAACTTTGCCTGCCCCCAGCCCCCTATCAGCACAGTGCCCACAGTGGAGGCTTGAGCCAACTATACCAAGCCCCAGCCCCCTGAACTAGGGCAAGTGTTCTTGGGAGTCAGAGTAGCAGTGGGCCCTCCCCCAGAAGACCAGCACAAACCCCCCACACGTACCAAGTCTACTGACCATAGAGTACTGCAAAGCTTCAGCTCTGGGGCAAATAGGAAATCGAATCTAACCTCCTTTAACAAGCAGACCAAAGCACACCCAGTTAGAACCTGCACCACACGGGACAAGTTCCCAACATTCCCCACCTCAGGCAAGGAGAAATACACACACAGACACACACACACACACACACACACACACACACACACACACACACTCCTTCCTCCAATTCCTCTATCCTCCACCCCTGCCTGTGATAACCAGGATTCTAAACTCTTTTCTATGAGTTTGGTCTCACATAAAAGTGAGATCATACAGTATTTGTCTTTTTCTGACATACGTGCCTTTGAGGTCTATCCATGTTGTCACAAATGGTAGAATTTCCTCATTTTTTATTGCTGCTAATATTCCATTATATACATACCACAACTTTATTCATTCATCCATCCACAGAACTTAGGTTATTTCTCTGTCTTGAGCAATATCAGGAATGTTGCTATGAACATGGGGGTCCAGATATCTTTCTGAGTTAGTGTTTTTATTTCCTCTGGATATATTACCAAAAGTGGAATTGCTGGGTCATATGGTGGCTTTATCTTATTTTTTAATTTTTTGTGGAACTCTCCTGCTATTTTTTGTAGAGATTGTATCAATTTACATTCTCACCAGCAGGGCACAAAGATTCCCTTTTCTCCACATCCATACTAGTATTTGTTATCTCTTGTCTTTTTGTTGATGACCATTCAAACAGATGTGAGGTGGTACCTCACCGTGGTTTTAATTTGCATTTCCCTAATGACTTGTGTTATTGAGCATCTTTTCATGTATCCTTGGCCATTCATGTATCTTATTTGAAAAAAGTGACTATTCCATCCTTTGCCCATCTTTAAAACTGAATTATTTGAGTGTTTTTGTTTTTGTTTTCCTATTGAATTGAATGAGTTCTTTATATATTTTTCATATTAACTCCTTATTGGCTATATGGTTTGCAAATTTATTTTTTCCATTCAGTAGGTTGCCTTTTCACTTTGTTGATTTTTTTTTCTGTGTAGGTGCTTTTTAGTTTGATACAGTCCCACTTATTTATTTTTTATTCTGTTGCTTGTGCTTTAGGTGTGATTTCCAGCAAAATAATTTCTAAGACCCATGTCAAGAAGCTTTTTCCTTTTGTTTTCTTCTAGGAGTTTCATGGTTTTAGTCTTATATTTAAGTCTAATTCATTTCAAGTTAATTTTTGTGGGTGGTGTTAGATAAAGGTCCAGTTTCATTCTTTTACATATGAATAATCAATTTTCCCAGCACTATTTATTGAAGAGACTGTCTTTTTTCCAGTAAGTATTCTTGGCTCCCTTGTCAAATATAAGTTGATTGTATATGCTTGGGTTTATCTCTGGGCTCTTGAGTCTTTTCCATTGGTCTAGTTGACTGTTTTTATGTCAGTACCGTAATGTTTTAATCCCTATAGCTTTATAGTGTAGCTTGAAATCAGGAAGTATGATGCCTCCTGCTTTGTTTTCTCGGGAATTTTTTGGCTATCAGGGGTCTTTTGTGGTTCCATATATATCACAAAGTTTTATTGTTAAATGGAAAGAACTTGAAATTTATAAGCAAGAGATAGGGTGTCTGGCTGGTTCAGTTGGAAGAATATGTGATTTGATCTCAAGGTTGTGAGTCTAAGTCTCACACTGGGTATAGAGATTACTTTAAAAAAAAGAAAAGGAGGGGGCACCTAGGTGGCTCAGTGGGTTAAAGCCTCTGCCTTCTACTCAGGTCATGGTCCCAGGGTCCTGGAATTGAGCCCTGCACTGGGCTCTCTGCTCTGCAGGGAGCCTGCTTCCTCCTCTCTCTCTGTCTGCCTCTCTGACTACTTGTGATCTCTGTCTGTCAAATAAATAAATAAAATCTTTAAAAAAAAAAGAAAGAAAAGGAAAAGAAACAATGATAGAAAAATGGACAGGGGAAAAAGGAGAAAAAAAAAAGAGATAAACCAAAAAACAGACTCTTAACTAGAGAGAACAATTACCAGAGGGGAGGTGGGGGTGGGGATGGATGAAATAGGTGAAGGGAATTAAGAGTACACTTATCTTGATGAGCACTGAGTAACATAGAAGATTGCTGAATCACTATTTTATATACCTGAAACTAATTTGACACTGTATGTTAACTATACTGGAATTAAAATTAAAAAAATAAAGAAGGCCAAATATAAATGAAGAGATATACTATATTTACAGGTGGGTCAGAAGACTCAATATAATTGTTAATTCTCTAAAAAAGAAAAGAAAAGAAAAAAAGAAAAATGGACAGAGGAAATGAAAAGCTGAATGACTAGTAAATATATAAAATATATTCATTTTCACTAGTAATCAGAGAAATGCAAAGTAAAACCACAGAGAGATACAGTTCCACATCCATAATACTGCCAAAAATGAAAGTCAGCCAATATTAGGAGAGAAGCTATAGATAAAGGGTAGATTCTACACTTCTATGCAAGATTAAATTTGTAGAGCCATTTTGGTGAGCAATTTGGGAAATACCTGATAACGTTGAAGTGCATTTGCCCTATGACTCAACAATTTCACTTCTAGATACAAATCATAAATTTCATACATTTACACAAGACCTGTACAAAAATCTTCAGTATTCTATTGTTTGAATCATGATAAATTAGAAATAACTTATCTGTCAATTCACAGGATAATGGATAAATTGTAGTATGTTCATACAATGGTGGGTCGATCTACCTATCATCTAACTATCCCTCCAACCACCCATCCATCCAACCATCCATCCATCTGATAGTTAACATGAATCTTCATGAGGATTAAGCTATATATATCAATGTGGGTAAAATTTAAAAACATAATGAGTGACAAAAATAAGTTGCAGAGGGCACCTTGGTGCCTCAGTAGTTTAAGCCTCTGCCTTCAGCTCAGGTCATGATCTCAGAATCCTGGGATGGAGACCCACATCGGGCTCTCTGCTCAGCAGGGAGCCTGCTCCCCACCCCCCCTCTCTCTGCTGCCTCTCTGCCTACTTGTGATCTCTCTCTCTCTGTCAAATAAATAAATAAAATCTTTTTTTAATTTTGTTTTTTAAATAAATAAAATCTTTTTTTAATAGAATCTTTCTATTTTTTTAAAGATTTTTATTTATTTATTTGACAGACAGAGATCACAAGTAGGCAGAGAGGCAGGCAGAGAGAGAGAGAGGAAGGGAAACAGGCTCCCTGCTGAGCAGAGAGCCCGATGCAGGGCTCGATCCCAGGACCCTGGGATCATGACCCGAGCCGAAGGCAGAGGCTTTAACCCACTGAGCCACCCAGGCGCCCCAATAAAATCTTAAAAAAAATAAGTTGCAAAAGATATGAACAGTAGTATATCTTTTGTTTAAAGTGTTAAAACTTGCAGAAAGTCCTATATCTTGCTTATGAATATAAATATATATAGTAGAAGAACTAGTATGTTTATGAGAATAATAAACACCAAATTCCTGGTGGTAGTTATCTTTGTGGATTGAGGAAGGGTATGTTGGAGATGTCAATTGAAGTAACATTATATTTCTTAAAGTATGTGTTAGATATATAGGCATAGGTGTTAATATTCTTTTTTTAAAAGATGTTTTTAATTATTTAAGATTCAGAGATCATGGGGTTGGGAAGGGTAGAGGGAGAGGGGGAGAGAAAATCTCAAGCAGACTCCCTACTGAGCGTGGAGCCCGATGCAGGGCTCCATCCCAGGTCCCTGAGATCATGATCTAAGCTGCTCAACTGACTGAGCCACCCAGGCATCCCTAATTAATACTCTTTTTACTCTTTTATAGGACACAAATATTTAATAACAAAAATGAAATTTAAAGAAGTCATGGTCTGTATAATCTAAAACTATAGGAACTACATCTTTACCTATTACTATACCTCGTGTATAATAAACAGTCAAAAAGCACATCTGGAATGTAAAAAACAAACCACATTTTTTCAGCAGGGAGTAATAATTTGAATCTACTTTCCTAGGTTCTCATTTTAGTAGGTACTGTTGGAAATTCTATTGTGCCCAAACACAATTTCAAAAAATATGTTTAAGTATGGGGCGCCTGGGTGGCTCAGTGGGTTAAAGCCTCTGCCTTCCGCTCAGGTCATGATCTCAGGGTCCTGGGATCGAGCCCCATATTGGGCTCTCTGCTCAGCGGGGAGCCTTCTCCCCCCGCCCCCCCGCCTGCCTCTCTGCCTATTTGTGATCTGTCTGTAAATAAATAAATAAAATCTTTAAAAAATAATAAAAAAATATGTTTAAGTAAATCATTAACCGAAACTCCTATTTATCTTCTCAATTGGTTTAGTAAAGCATTACAAAATAGTCTAGTCCTTGTGGAGGAAACCAATCAATAAATGTGACAGTAAAATTTTAATCTCTAGGACCTTGCATCTAGTAGTCATTAAATAAATATTTGTTGAATGAAGCAAATACAGGAAGTATAAGATTATGTGAAGTGTAAAGGCTGTTTCTCTGATGCTTTGAGGGGAAAGTTTTTTTGAGAAGTTAGCAGTTGTAGGAACAAAAATCCATTTAAATTGCTGACTGGAACTCTAAAGAGTGAGCGCTCTCTCTGTGTGTTTGGGAGTTTTCCCATAGCTACACTATTTTGCACAGCTGACATTCATTTAGATGTGCTGGGCAGGATAAACAAAACATTGACCTTTCTGTTAGTGAATGGCTTAAGGAAAACCTCTAAGGCATTAACTTCTTATCTACATAGAAAGCTGTGCCTAAGAACATTATCAATTAAAAAGAATAGAGTAGCATGTATATTATGAAAGCTCTGTAAAAATAAATTTACACATAAAAAATAAATTTATACATGTACATATACATACATGCAAGCAAGTAGTGTGTGTGGGTGAGAGAAAGAGAGAGAAATAATCTCAATTGTTGGTTTGTCTCAGAGGCAGGGTGGGGGTTGGAACTAAACTTTCTGCATTGCACACTTTTGTAATATTTCAGTTTCCTCTAATTTATGTTGTGTTATGACGAGGATATTTTATATTTCTATTTCTGGCAGGCCAGAAAACCAGTCTATTTTTTTTTTTTTAAGATTTTATTTGACAGAGAGAGATCACAAGTAGGCAGAGAGCCAGGCAGAGAGAGGGGAAGCAGGCTCCCTGCTGAGCAGAGAGCCCAATGTGGGGCTCGATCCCAGGACCCTGAGATCATGACCTGAGCCGAAGGCAGAGGCTTAACCCACTGAGCCACCGAGGCGCCCCAAAAACCAGTCTATTAATCAGTGTGGTGAGGTTCTAGTTCTTAGGGAGTAGGACAGAGCATTGGGGTGCATTTTACTCGGGGTAGATGATAGGATGGGAGTTAGGGAGAGCATTACCCAAAACCTCTGTAATAATTTAAGGGCCAAGTTGATGCTCTTACCACCTGTATAGCTTCTCATTGCAAGAGGACAAAATAGGCAGGTCTAGATGTTTTCATACTTTCACTTCCAGTTAAAGGAAGCCAAACCCTGGAATGGCTTTCAGGGTTTTTCTTGATCTGGACTGTTCACCCCTCAGCTCTGCAGTTAACTACCACTCTCCAAATGGAGGCAGCCCGTCTGTAAGGAAGCCTCAAGTCCCGGCTTAGGGCGCTTTCACCCATTGCTTCAAGCCTGTTGGGGGCAAGTTTGATTACACATCATTAGAATTTGTAATGTTTTAAATACTCTTACAGTCAGCAATTTAATTAAGACTTTAGTCTGTGGATATAAAGTATGGGCCAAGCAATGACTTAACTACAAGGAATGCTTGTGGCTGTATTTAAAAAATATAATAACAAATGAGAAATAATTTCAATTTCCAAAAATGCTGAAAAGCTATAAGAAAAATAAAGCAACCATATCATAGACTATTTAATATATATATTTCCTATATATATATATTTTTAAAGATTTTATTTATTTATTTGACAGAGAGAGATCACAAGTAGGCAGAGAGGCAGGCAGAGAGAGAGAGAGGGAAGCAGGCTCCCTGCTGAGCAGAGATCCCGATGCGGGACTACATCCCAGGACCCTGAGATTATGACCTGAGCTGAAGGCAGCAGCTTAACCCACTGAGCCACCCAGGCGCCCCTATATTTCCAATATATCTAATAATATTAAATATTTCACAGATTTAAGAATATTTAATTTATATTTATATAGTATAAAGTAAATATGATATTAATATTATTAAATAAAATAATCAAAACTTTATATTTAGGGGCACCTGGGTGGCTCAGTAGTTAATTGTCTGCCTTCAGCTCAGGTCATGATCCCAGAGTCCTGGGATTGAGCCGTGCATCGGGCTCCCTGCTCCGTGGAAGTCCTGTTCTCCTTCTCCCACTTCCTCTGCTTGTGTTCCCTCTCTCGCTGTTTCTGTCAAAAAAATAAATAAAATCTTTAAAAAAACAAAAAACCCCAGCGTGCCTGGGTGGCTCTGTTGGCTAAGTGATTGCCTTTGGCTCTGGTCATGATCCTGGGGTGTGGGGATCGAGTCCCGCCTTGGGCTCCCTGCTCAGCAGGTAGCCTGTTTTTCCCTCTCCTCCCTCCTCCTGCCCTCTCTCACTATCTCTTTCTCTCTGTCTCCAATAAATAAATAAAAAAAAACCAAAAAATAAAAAACCTTTATATTTAGTATAATATAATAATTTCATAAATATATTACAATATTCTTCAAAAGTGAAAAAGACTACAAATTATCTGAATATTATGATCTACTTTTGATTTTAAAAAAGGATATCCGGGATACCTGGGTGGCCCAGTTGGTTAAACAGCTGCCTTCAGTCCAGGTCATGATCCCAGGGTCCTGAGATCAAGTCCCACATTGGGCTCCTTGCTTGGCAGGGAGCCTGCTTCTCTCTCTGCCCCTGCTTGCCTCTCTGCCTGCTTGTGTGCTCTCTCTCTGTCTGACAAATAAATAAATAAATAAAATCTTAAAAAAAAAAAAAAGGATACTCTTGTGGAGCACCTGGGTGGCTCAGTTGGTTGAGTAGCCAACTCCTTTGCTGAGGTCATGATCTCAGGGTCACAGGATCAAGCCCCGCATCAGGCTCCATGATCAGCTGGGAGTCTGCTTGAGATTTTTTTCTCCATCTCCCTCTGCCCCTCCCCCATCACTCTCACTCTAAAAATAAAAAATAAATAAAAAAAGATACACAAGCGCACACATACACTCACACAGATAAAGAAAGGTCTACAAAATGGAAGAACACCACAGGTCTGGTTCTCTCCTTACACCTACATTAAATAAGGGTTTGGAGTTGGATTACGGTTTTAAATAATATCCCAAATCCTATACCTTAGTACATGCTATTCTTCCCATCTGAAATGAACTGCCCAAGTGGCCTGTCCCTCCTGGGAATTCCTGTGGCACTTCATCAATACTGTTACTATTCCCGAGCTGCTTACTGTTTTCTAGCCACTGACTTCTCTCTCACAGTAGATTATAACATTCTGGAGAGGGACCAGGTACCTGGTACACAGGGCACTTGGCCCTGGGTCTAGCCACATACAAACACAGTAAATATTTGTGGAATGGGTTGGATATAAATAATTTTCAGGCACCAATACATCAGTTGAAAAGAACAAGTCTTAACATGGCACAGCATATTAAATCTTTGACTTTCAAGATAAGCTGTTTGTTTTAAACTCCTGTCAAGGAAGGACAGGGACAAGGGCAGAGTGGTAGGTGTGCACATCTTCAATGGAAAACTCCATGGGATATTTTCAAGGTTTTGAACATAGGAAAATGTTAAGTATATAATGTTGATGGGAAAAAGAACACACATGTGAAATGGTATATAGTTCTAAATATAGGGTGACAAATAATTTATTGTTGAAACCGGGACATTTTTGGGAATGAAAGTTCGTGCTGAAATACTTAAAATTATATGATTTGTTGTTGTTGTTGTTGATTTGAAACCCTTTTGGGAGCTTCCCAGGTGAAATCTAAAACTGGCCCCGTGCTCAGAGAGCAGGGGAGAGACTGAAGAAAGAGGCAGGCCACTCCAGGCAGATGGGTGGCAGTTTTATTTATTTATTTTTAAATGTGTTTTACAATCTTTTTTTTTTTTTAAAGATTTTATTTATTTATTTGACAGACCGAGATCACAAGTAGGCAGAGAGGCAGGCAGAGGGAGAGGAGGAAGCAGGCTCCCTGGTGAGCAGAGAGCCCGATGTGGGTCTCGATCCCAGGACCCTGGGATCATGACCTGAGCCGAAGGCAGAGGTTCTAGCCCACTGAGCCACCCAGGCGCCCCAACAATCTTTTTTAAAAATTTTTATTTATTTATTTATTTTTAAAGATTGTATTTATTTATTTGACAGACAGAGATCACAAGTAGGCAGAGAGGCAGGCAGAGAGAGAGGGGGAAGCAGGCTCCCTGCTGAGCAGAGAGCCTGATGCAGGGCTAGATCCCAGGACCCTGGGATCATGACCTGAGCCGAAGGCAGAGGCTTTAACCCACTGAGCCACCCAGGCGCCCCCCGGGTGGTAGTTTTAATAAGCAAAAGGAACTTCCATATGAGGCTTGTCTTGGGCGACAGCAAGACGAATGGATCCCTGCGCCCGCTCACTGCATCTTAAGAGTTTATAAAGAGGCCCAGGCTGGGTTCAGTCACGTATACCGTGCATGTGTTGTTAACACCACATTGCTATCTCAAGGCTGTGTCCTCGAAGCAGCCTCTAGGAGCAGGAAAGTCAAGGGGAGCCCACATTACAAGCACAGGGGAGGGGCCGGGGAGCCTGTGATTACCGGGGCCCACCTCACAGGTCAACGGGTGGTCATGTCTTTTCAATGCCATATAATTCACATACCAAAAAAATCACTCATTTGAAGTGTACAATTTAGTGGTGCTTAGTATGTTTGTAGAGGTATGCAACCATTGTCTAATTTCAGAACATTTTCATCTCCCTCAAAGGAAACCCTGTACCCAAAGTTTTTATTTCTTTGTTTCCTTTAATTTTAACCTTATTTTTTACTGTGAAATATAATGTACATACAATGCATATATATATATATATATATAATCTAATAAATAACTATAAAGTGAATACCTCTGTAACTCTCACTTTGGTCAACATTTGGAGCACTGCTACCCAATGCATACTATCCTTGTTTGACCATCTAGAGGGACACACTACCCAGACTTTTGTCAAAATCATTTCCTCAGTTTTCTTTTTAGTTGAACTAGTCCCGGTTTTCTTTCCTTTTTAAAAATTAAGATATAATTGACACATATTAGACGTTTCAGGTGTAATGATCTGATATTTGTACGTATTGTGAAATAATCACCACCATAAGTCTAGTTAACATCCCATCTCCATACATAATTACAAGAAGTTTTTCTTATGATGAGAACTTTGAAGATCTCTCTTAGCAACTTCCAAATATGCGATACTGTATTATTACACTGTATTAACTACAGTTACCCTGCTGTACATTACATCTCTAGGACTTACTCATTTTATAACTGGAAGTTTGCACCTTTTTCCTCCCTTCATCCACTTCTCTATGCACCCCTGCCGGGACCCCCACCACACGGGGCAACACCAATCTATTCTCCATATCCATGAGCTCAGTTTTTGTTTTTAAGATTCCACATGCAGGTAAGATCTTATAGAACTATATTTGATTGTAGTTCTAAAAAATAGAGTCTTGTTTCACCTATTTTAATTCTCCCACATCTTGCTTCTCTTGCCCAGCATTATGCTTACACAATTTGCCTGTAGTGTTGTACATGGAAATAGTTTCTTCATTTTTATTACCCTGTGTTCCAACTCACGAGGATTTTCTAGCAACCATTTGGTTACTGACTTGTAGAATAACTATCTTTTGGTTAGAGAACTATCAGCAGAGGACTTCGATATTTGTTGAGACTTGCTTCATGGCATACTATATATGGTCAAGTTTTACACAAAGCATGCATTTATTTTTCCTCTTTTTAAAATTATTTAAAAAAATTTTAATTCCAGCATAGCTAGCATACAGACTTATATTAGTTTCAGGTGTACAATACAGTGATTCAGTTCTATATATTACTCAGTGCTCATCGTGATATGTGTACTCATAATCCCCTTCACCTATTTCATTCATCCCCCCACCTACCTCCCCTCTGAGAACCATTATTCTCTGTAGTCAAGAGTCTGCTTTTTGGTTTACCTTTATTCCTCCTTTGTTTTATTTCTTAAATTCCACCTATGAGTGAAAGCATATGGTATTTGTCTCTCTCTGTTTCATTCAGCATTACACTCTCTAGCTCCATGTTGTTACAAATGGCAAGATTTCATTGTTCTTTTCAATTAGCAATAATCGTGCCTCGGATAAGCCTCATTGGCTACGATACTGCCACTGGGCAAAGCTTTCATTGTTCTTTTAATGGCTGAATAATATTCCATTGTACAGTATACCACATCTTCTTTATCCATTCATCTACTGACGGACTTTTGGGCTGCTTCCATAATTTGGCTGTTGTAAGTAAAGTTGCAATAAACACGGGTGCAATAAACACTTTTGGAAATAGTGTTTTTGTATCCTTTGGGCAAAATACTCTGTAATGGAATTACTAGAACAAAGTATTTACTTTTTTTTTTTTTTAAGATTATTTATTTATTTATTTGACAGAGAGAGAGGGAGAGAGAGCAAGCAAGCACAGGCAGAGGCAGAGGGAGAAGCAGGCTCCCTGCCGAGCAAGGAGCCCGATGCGGGACTCGATCCCAGGACGCTGGGATCATGACCTGAGCCGAAGGCAGCCGCTTAACCAACTGAGCCACCCAGGCGTCCCATTACTTTTTTTTTTTTTAAGATTTTATTCATTTATTTGACACAGAGAGAGACAGCCAGAGAGGGAATACAAGCAGGGGGAGTGGGAGAGGGAGAAGCAGGCTTCCCGCTGAGCAGGGAGTCTGATGTGGGGCTCTATCCCAGGACCCTGGGATCATGACCCAAGCTGAAGGCAGACCCTCAACTGACTGAGCCACCCAGGTTCCCCTAAGGTATTTACTTTTTAAATTTTTTAAAATTTTTAAATTTTTAAAAATTTTTTAAATTTCTTTTCAGTGTTCCAGAATTCATTATTTATGCACCACACCCAGTGCTCCATGGGTATTTACTTTTAACATCGGTTTTGGCACAACATATTTCAGTAGTGTAGTTCAGTTACTCTGTATATAAATTAAAATATTTGTAAAAGTTGACAGATAGAACTTTTTACATTAATTGGTAACAGATCACAGCTTGTTGGGAAGCAATCATTAATGATATGTGTGCTACAACCAAGACCAAGTGCATTTCTCCACCACAGATCTTTAATTTAGTGAAAACATTGTTCTCATCATGACACTGGACTCTCTCAACTTTTGTACTTGTAATTATTACTGTCAAAAATAATTTTATCTTTAATGTTGGACTTTTAAGCTGAATTTACAGTTCCATTTACAATGTTGCATGTTTTCATCTTTGACAGAATTAACTTCAAAAACTTTATTTTCATTTTAATAATTGGATAAAAAAATCAAAGCATTATTGTAATGAATTCATTTTCTACTTGAGTCACATGATAATACTGACATGAAATGGCATCATAAGCCATTAGTGAAATTCTTCTGCTAATGAGTTGACACACCAACAACTGTGGTTTCATTTATCGCATGTGGATGAGAAAACTTGGAATCAAAACTGTCCTTTGTTCAAAATGCAGAGTGACTCTTCACACAGTGAGATGGAAATGTGTCATCTGCAGTTGCAGGTGTTAAGTCTTTGTCTTTGAGTACAGTCTTCATAAAATAATGGCACATGGTGTGGGGCTCAAACTCACAACCCTCAGATCAAGAGCTGCACGCGCCACCAGCTGAGCCAGCCAGATGCCCCAATAAGGCTAACTTTTCAAGAAGATACAGATGCTTCTTCAACCTTCCTGGGTTGGTCAGTGTATTCGTAAGGCCTCTAGGTGTCAACAAATATTTGCAAGTTTCATTAACTTTTTATTTTTATTTTATTTTTTAAAAAAGATTTATTTATTTGACAGAGATCACAAGTAGGCAGAGAGGCAGACAGAGAGAGAGGAGGAAGCAGGCTCTCCGCTGATCATGAGCTGAGCCGAAGGCAGAGGCTTAACCCACTGAGCCACCCAGGCGCCCCCCTCATTAACTTTTTAAAGAAATGGAAATTTCTTATTTAATTTTAAGTTAAATATGTACTTTTAGGCTCATTGCTGCCAAAGGTCTGTTGCAAAATAAGAAAGTACGATCAAACAATAAGATAAATAAATCATTGTAGATTAGAACCATACAAAATCACTGTGAACCAGAACAACCAGACTCCAGCAGCGGCACGTAGACTTGTTCCTGTACATATTTTGTGTTCACGTGACCTATAATTTCTCACTGGCCCCACGGATTTTTAGCTCAGGCTTTGTGCATCTCACAGGCCTCAGCATGACCATGGAACAACTGGCTAGTTCATTCACCAAGAGACCCACAAGGGCAGCAGGACAGAATAATTTTTCCCTTACCATCTCAGACCGGAAGGAGCTGGCTGCTCTCATCTGCTTGTGTCCAAGCACACTTGGCGTGTTGTTTTATCATTGAATACCCTGTGAAGATTTGAGAAAAGAGAGCTGCCTTCATTCTGGGTTTTTGGTAGATTTAACTATCTGGGAAAGCAAGAATTCTCTTCAGTGCCACTAGACAAGCATGGCAGAAGGTATGAATACAAAGTGAACTCTTCCAAATCCATTTGTGTTTGTGTTAGTAATAAATAAATAAATAATAAAAAATAATAAAAAAATAACCCTGGATAAATGTTAAACCAGGTGTGACACTGTGGCCATAGGCATGAGCCAGGACTGCCCCAGTCTAACCAACATGTATAGTTACCTTACAGGGGTCCTAGTAAGGGTTCTCTTGATGTAAGCAACAGAAACTACCTTTGGTTAACCCAAACAAAAAGATGATTTATGGGAAGAATTTTCGGGGTAGGGTGTAGAGCTCAAGGCTAAAGAGCCAGACTCGGAGAGTCTCAAGAACTCATTGCTGGGCTAGTCAGAGTGCCGCTCTGAAATAAATGTGTCCTCATCATCCTCTGTGTTTGTACTCCCTTGTACTCCTCAAAGTCAAGAGAGAGAAAGAGACAGAGACAGAGGGAGAGAGAGACAGCGATTTCGGCAGGTCTAACCTGTGGTACTATGCCCACCTCTTGGCTAGGGGAGGGCAAGGTACTGGCATACATACACACACCCATCTAGCCTGCAGCCCATGAGAGGTGATTCCCTGAGGAGAAATCAAGATGCAATATTTATTTATTTATTATTATTATTATTATTTGAGATTTTATTTATTTACTTGACAGAGATCACAAGTAGGCAGAGAGGCAGGCAGAGAGAG